>LBNR01000004.1:0-30629 GCA_001262555.1 Fusarium nygamai | reverse complement strand
TCTCGATTGATGCGGTGGACATCTTCCATATGACCGTTTGCTTGGCTCGTAGAAGCAGCGTCGTACATATGAGTGATCGTAGCTTTCTTTCCGTGACAGTCTTTGCAGAGCCAGAATCGGCGACCAGAACCGTCTTTCTCGATATCGAATCCGTGCTCCCAGACCCATCCCGTCCGCGGCCTTCGTCTTTGTTTGCGGATGCAGTACCCTGAAAGGCGATTCCAATCGATGCCTTCGTAGCCAGTGTAGTCGACCGAGGAGGAAGTGTCTATAGTTATCTCTCTGTTGGTATCGGATGGATCGAAGCTTTGGGGGGCGTCGAGGTCACTGGGAATGGTCGAAAGAGTTATTGAAGGTATTGCTCTACAATTGGCATTCGTAGACTGAGCCATTGGAGCAGGATTGTTGGGGATAGGTGAGGTTGCGAAGCTCAGCAGGCTACAGTCTGAGGCATACAAGCACCGTTGATATGTCGGGACGAACTGCTGGACCATGTCTCGCGAGTCGAACATGGTGCTGTGACAGGCAGCATCAGCTGAAAGGGCGTGGCGGGTTAATTGTGAGATGCGAGTCGTTTACCAAACTGGGTAGGATCCCAGGTAGAAGTGGGGTTGATACTCGTCTCAACGCGAATGCTGGTTGGACAACCCCTTATCCAAATGAATTCAAATATCCAAATAAATCCAGGCCTCGAGATTTGATTCGATTTGGATAATCTTTTCCGTCATTTGATTTGATTTGATTTGGATTTATTTGATTTGATTTGGATACGATTTATTTGTTTGCAAGTCTGTCTCTGGCACGCAGCCGATATCCTCTTGAGGCCACGACGCGGCGATCTTATCCGGTCAGTGTCCCTGTCTGAGTGCGTGTCGTAAGCTGAGGCCGATTCGAATACGGCGGGAAGTTCGCCGTCATCGGTGGCAGACATTTTTCGGGTTGGGGTGCTTTAGTGGTGATGATTTATTCATGAGGGATGAAATTGTTAATGCGAAAGAGTCAGAAGTGACCCACTTTATCGATAAGGACAATCTATCTCCGGTTCAATGCCGGCATAGCCGATGCTGAGATGATGGATCTCCCTGAGATTCGGCCGGATTCGGCCCTTATGCCCGGCCTTATCTCGCATGTCGTGATTGAAGCAGATAATGGTCTTGTTTTGTAGTGGGAACCACCGATATTCAGAGTTTTCTTGGTGTTTCGATAAGACTCCATTCATATCGTGGCTAGACCATGTCAAGTCGGTCAGAATTGAAGTTCTGATCTTGGCGTCATTGCTGAGGCATCTGAATCCAGCGATATACTCATCTGATGTTGGAATAAAGAATACTTGCTATAGTAAGAAGACTCTGACTAACAGTCTCTAGTAGACAATCTTTGTGGAGAGAAGTTGGCATATTGGCTATTTCCGAGTTGATTGTCTTGCCATTGTTCCTCGCTAGGATGACGTCAATAACTAGTAAAATCTTTGCTCAAGATCTCCAACAGCCTAGATCTAGTTCTGTTTGGGTCTGAGGACAAGCCTGGTGATAGAAGTATATATTATCTATTACTTTCAATGCACTATGACTAAATTTAAGGCCTCAATTTGGTCTATTACGAGGTAGTAAAGAACAAAAGTTCAGCTTATTAGACTCCAGGGTACTTGAAAACTGGAGATGATGTCATTTCTCCAAAATGGACCCAGGTGAACGAATCCTCAAGCGCAAAAACGGAGCCAGCACGTGGAACAGACTCACTCTTGACACCGATAAGGCTGAAGAGAACGTGAGCAAGAGACACAGCAAGAGAGTGAAGGGTCCTCCTCTCCAAGTCATAACCCCACTCAATCGGGCTTCTCGGTATCTCAGAGCGAGCCCTTGTCACTATCTCAACACGGTCAAGCTCTTCAGTTAGCTACAGAACCCCCAGCCAGTCAAAACACGGCACTTCTACCCCGCAAACAGCACTATCAGTAGCCTAAACCGAGTCGTCGGGGGTGAAGCTTATCACTACGGAACCCCATCGGAAGCCGGTGGGACGCCCTCTCATCGCCCTTATCTCTAGGGAATGCCCCTCGTCTCCGTCACAAACATCCCCAAACCACTACAAATCGCAAATCACAATGCCTCGCCCAATAGTCCCAGCGCACCAGCGACAAAGAGCAGCAGAAGCTTGTAATCTATGTCGCGAGACCAAAAAGAGATGCAGTGGCTCAGCGCCCTGTACGCAATGCGTTCGTCGAGGTCTTGAGTCGCAGTGCTTCATCACCTATGCTCCGAGGGGCTCGAGAACAAGAGCTCGCGCTGAAGCTGCAAAGGCTGCGGCGGCGGGGTCAGTGACGACGGAGCAGATGAGTGCGAGTTCGCATCAGAGCAGTCAGCCGATGGAGACGGATGAGGGGTATAGACCGTTGTCTCCGTCGCATTCGCAGCAGGATGATGAGAAGGACAGTCAGACTGAAGCGTCGAATCCACCACGGATGCTGCTGAACTCGAGAGGCGAAAGAGGTATGGAAGTCTGTCACAATTGCCGATGAAATGCTGATTTGTTAGTTTATATTGGAGGCGCAGCTTCAATCTCGTTTCTGCAGATTGTGCGAAATTTGGTATCCCAACAAATTGGACCATCGGCATTTTCTCACAATGAGAAGAGCGACACCATGCTTGAGATTGAGTCGCCGACAGCTACAACACACGATGAGACGAGCGCGATGAGATTAAGTCCGGATCAGAAACAGCAATATTTGAGATCGTATTACGTAGTGGTATGTCTACACCAACAATTCTCAAGCGTATGCTGATGACAACAGACCGAAGCATTGATCCACGTCTTTGACGCGTCGGAACTCGAGACCCTCCTCAATCTAGACGACGACACAGGCTACATTCCCTCTCCCAATCTCTCACCTCTCAAACAAGCCTCAATCGACCTAGTAATCGCAATCGGCGCCCAATGCGAGTCCCTCTCCGCCGCGCGTACAACAGGCCAAGCATATTTCCGCCGCGCTCGCAGCCAAGCATTCGTCGGCTTCCTCCAAGATCCAGACCTAGACATGGTCCGCACATTCCTCCTCATGGCATTCTTCATGCTCGGCGAGTGCAGAAGAAACACAGCGTTTATGTATCTCGGAGTCGCTACAAAAGCTGCCCTCGCGTTGGGTCTGCATAGTCGAGAGTCTTATGCTGCGAAGCCGGGACCAGAAGATCAGGCAAAGTAAGTTTGGGCCTTTATAGGAATCGGATGTGGCTAATCGGTTAGGTTGCGGCTATGGATGAGCGTGTGTATCCTTGATAAGCTTGTCAATTCGATTCTCGGCCGACCATCCGCCCCTGCCCAGATCCGATCGAATAGCAGTAGTAAATTGGATGACGTCGCGCAAAAGGGTGATAGCATTACCGAGCATTTGATGGCGTCCAACAGAGTTTCCACCATCATCAATGATATTACAGATACGCTGTATGATCAGAAGAAGGTTACGACTGCGATTGTCGAGCAGTTTCTCCAAGACATTGAGCGATGGAAGCGAGAACTTCCTGCTTCGGTCAAGATACCTTCGGCAGATCCCAGTCCGGGAACAGTAACGCAACAACACGGAGCTATTGCCAAAGTTTATGTGTCGTGTCTGTATTATTTGGCTGTCATGCTCGTTTCACGACCGTTCCTGGTTTCGGCACTTACATCCAAGGGTCTTGGAAAGGGCGCGCATACTCAATTGGCTGCAGCGTGTCTCGATGCAGCGATGTATCTGTCGCAAACATGTTCCGAAGCTCTCAACGCTGGGCTATTACAAGGAAGCATGTGCATTATGAAGTAAGTTTACTGGCGATCTACAAAGATTTACAAGCTAACCGTCTACAGGGCTCTCGTCTTTGCATCAGGCCTAGTACTCGGGCTAGAGATCTTCGCCAAATACCCAGTTGAATCAGACATCAACAACGCATTCGAGGGCGCCAAAGATGTCCTTAGGCATTTGGCAACGCAAAGTCCACAAGCAGCGCACTATCTCGACATTCTGACAAATCTATCTGGGGCTATTGACAAGCGACGATCAAACGAAGCATCTAGCGGAAGAAGTCGCTATGTTTCCAAGCTGTTTAGTCTAGATGCGCCGCCTGAGACGGCAGGGTCACAGTCTGCCCAGCAGATGCTAGATACAATGTTTCCGTTCACAGATGCTCAGCCTGGTCAGATGATGGATGATACGATGCAGGATTGGGTGTTTCAGCAGCCTGATGGTGATGATTTTAGTTTGGACTGGGAGACGTTGAATGTGTCGTTATGGGATACGTATCCATTTTTATCATGAGTTAGCTGTCTGTAGAACTGTATGAATTGATGAGCATGTATGATCAATCACCATCTTCGATATCGCCCTTTGTGATAACCGTCGCCATAACACCGACAGTCCGACACTGACACGCATCCAACTCCGCTAATCATCGGCGGTGCAATTGATCAAGTGACCACCCCAGAAAATCCCCATCCACGCACGATCCATCCGCAGATCCGCACTGACTTTACCGCAAACACGCCGGCGCTATCAGCAAAATGAGTGCAGTGCATTACCCGACGCTAGCGGATATCGCACCACTTCCGTGCTGTGGACTTCCGCTATCTCTAGATAACCTATCGTGAAGACGGAACTTCCCCGAAAATTACAGCCGCAGGCGGTTGAAGTTGTTGATAGTGGTTGCAGGGCGGGTATGAACTCTGAATGGTTGGCGATCCGGGGTAGATAACGTTTGGACGAGAGGAAGCTAAATAGTGATGGTTGCTCGACTTCAAATCGATTCAACTCATTATCATCATCAACTCATTCAATACTATAACATCCTCCTTATCCTACAATAACTCGAGCCTTAACATCACAACTTGACTCTTCATCTCACACCACATCCTCTCACATCCTCACATCTTCGCCTTCACAATGATCAAGGACAACGCCCCCACCATGCCCAACTGGAAGCGCCTCAACGTTGCTGTCATCGGCGGTGGTATCGGTGGCATGTCAGTAGCCATCGCTCTCCGCCGCGCAGGCCACGACGTCACCATCTACGAGCGCTCAGATTTCGCCGGTGAAGTCGGCGCCTCAGTATCCTGCGCCGCCAACGGAACTCGCTGGCTGCACGAGTGGGACGTCGACGTCGCCAAGGGTGACCCCGTCGTTCTCAAGAAGCTCATCAACCGCGACTGGAAGACCGGCGAGCCTGTCAGTGTTTACGATCTCGATGACTACGAGAAGCGATGGGGTTTCGTGTACAACATGTTTCACAGACAATACATGCACGCTATGCTCAAGGATACTGCTATGGGCGAGGGAGAGGGTACCCCTGCTAAGCTACTGGTCAACCACAAGTGCTCCGCTATCGACTTCCACACAGGCACTGTCACCTTTGAGAATGGCGTCACTGCCAAGCACGATCTTATCATTGGTGCTGATGGTATTGGCTCTGCTGTTCGAAAGATCCTTGGCATCAACCCTGAGAAGAAGCCCTCTGACCAGAGCTGCCTCCACTGCAACGTCACAACCGAAGAGGCTGTCAAGGCTGGTCTCGTCGACTACTCACAAGACAGTGCTCTTGAGTACTGGGGCGGCCAAGAAGGAAAGTGGGACAAGATCGTCCTCTCTCCCTGCAACGGTGGCAAGCTTCTCTCATACTACTGCTTCTTCCCCCGCGAGCAGGGTGACTACAGTACACAGGCCTGGGGATCTGAGGATCTCCCCACTGAGGATCTCCTCAAGCCTTATCCCGAGCTCGACCGCCAAGTCTTTGGACATCTTGCCATCGGAAAGGAGATTCAGCCCTGGCGCCTGTGGGTTCACCAGCCTTACCCCTACATCGCCAAGGAGAACGTCTGCCTTCTCGGAGATGCTGGTCACCCCATGATGCCTCATCAGTCTCAGGGTGCATGCATGGCTATTGAGGATGCTGCTGCTCTCGGTATCTTGTTCAGCAAGCGATACTTCAACGGTGATGTCAAGCAGGCTCTGTCTGTTTACGACAAGGTCCGCCTTCCCCGAGCTACCCGTGTCCAAGCTGCTGCTGCCAAGGCTGCCTACAACATCAACGAGCGAATTGGTAAGTCACTCGATACTTCATGATTGTGATTCATACTAACTGTATCAGGCTTCTCTGTCAACAAGGATATCTCTACATACAAGGTTGAGAATGAGAAGGAGGTCCTCACCATCGAGGAGATGAACACATATGATATGTACAAGGATATCGAGGAGAAGTTGGCAAAGGCACAAGGAGAAAAGTACGCCGGTGGCTTCCTCAACGGTCTGCCTCTGGGTCTTGAGCTGCCTAACGGTGTCATTGTCGGTAAATAAATGGGAAAAGAGGAGTTGGGGTCATTTTACATCTTAGCTTTGTCATAGTCGGTTTTCAAAATGTTAAATTGGTTCATTAGCCTATTGCCTTGGTTTCATCACACTCATATCTCCACCTCTGCTACAGGTAGATCGAGGCTATAACTAGTTCACGTCAATACCCCGGACTATGAACCTGTTAAAGCCCCCTGGTCGAACCTTGGACCATGTTAGTGGATGTCCGGGCCGCTGCAAAGCCTTGCCTCTAAGTGTCTCGACTCTTCCTCAATCCGGCAAAATCCAGGGGTTTGTAACGGCTGTGATCTGCAAGTCTATCTCGAGTCCAACACTGACAGCAGCGAGCTAGTCCAGAATCTGACTGGCTGTCTGATGTCAGGTACCCGTTCATTAGTTTGCAGGTGTGCTCCGTAGGAATATGTGCAGGTTGCCAAGGGACAGCCTGATCCCTCGAGCCATTATCCAACCATTTCATTCTCATGATGCCCTCTCGCATTGTTGCACACTGCAGAAATGGCACTGAAAGTATTGTCAACCTTGCTAGCCTCATAGACAATGATATCGTGATCGGAACGATTCAACACGCCAAGCAAGTTAGTCTCCTCCGTCGTTGAACAGGAGGCTCAACTCGATCTCGTTTTACTTGAATTGGCACACTATCAATAAAATGCTCAGATTAAGTGAGAATATAGTTATAGCAACTTATTTAGTAATGATGAATTCACATTCCTTCATCAATCCCTAGAGACTCTAGAGTCTGGGGATACTCACGCAACAGTAAACTCGTCATGTCGCCAAATTCACCGAGGTTCTTATGGTCCACCAAGATCAAGGAAGGTTTCTCATCAGATCAATTATATAATATATTAATTTTAGGTTATTGAGATGTCCTGATCTACTGCTTCCGATAGCAACACTCTGACTCCGATGCGAGACATTCTGCTTCAACAGCTCACCAGGCATCACATCACTCAAATATTCGCACCAACTGTAGATCATTGATGAAAATTACTGCATTCTATTATAGGTCTATTTCTTGTATGCCGCAGCAGCTCCAGTATCCTATCACTCATTAGCATCGCGTCTCTCGTCCGTAGCAATAAAGTCCTCACCAAATACACCTGGTAAAACTTGAGCCGATACTTCCCGTCAGCAGCCGTTTTCTCCAGCTCGGCCCTCCCAGCCCACTCAATCTCTGCCGAGCCGCCATTCTTCAGCTGCAAAGCCACTGAACCATGGAGCATGACCTCGTCCGAACCAGCGCCAAACGGGTACACCTTGTTGAGAGTGTGCTTCCGCGACGCGACAGCCTCCCACATTCCTTGTCTCAAAGTGGTGATTTCTACGCCGTCAATTGATGCCTATACTCATAACGGGAGACTTACCAGCGTGACCTGAAGCCTTCTTCGATGCGAGGACAAACGTCGCGTCCTTTGCAAACATGTCTACGTACTTGTCGGTCTCCCCGGGAGTGTCGGAAACGGCATAAAAAGCCTGGAGGAACTGGATAACGTGCGGTGGAACCGACTGATCCGAGGGACTCTGCACAGAATACGACTGTTCCATTTTGACGTTTCGTTGAATGATCTTGTGATGATTCTGAATTGCGTTTCGTTGTCTTTCAAAGCTTGTGCGTAGCAGTTTATCTCAATAATGTGTCGCTCCGTGACCCTGCTTCCGACTTCCGATAGTGGACTTCGGATCTTCCTTAGTGAGCGCTCCCACTGTAATCGCTGGGTGACGATCTTACCCCGCAGACTGATCGGACCGCGGGCAAATGCCGTTCCTGTTAAGGTTTAGCATTGACGGTGCATTATCCGCTCGTCCAAACGGAATCGACGGAATTTACTGTACGTACGTGGTAGGCGGGTGCATTATCCGGAATGGGGTAATGCGGTCTCATATGGTGGGTGGTATTGTATGAAACTGTATAATTGTCGAGTTGAATATATATGTCCATGTTCAACTCCAGATAACAAAATATACTCTTCATCAATTCACACTCTCACATCATCTTCCCTTCACATAAATCACATTCATCATGCTCGGCAAGGTTGCTCTTGAGGAAGCTTTCGCTCTCCCCCGTCACAAGGAGCGAACACGATGGTGGGCTGGTCTCTTTGCCGTCGACCCTGATAAGCACGCTGCCGAGATCAACGATATCACAGACCAGCGCATCAAGTACATGAATGAGCATGGTGTTGGGTACACAATTCTTTCATACACTGCACCTGGTGTGCAAGATGTCTGGGATCCCAAGGAGGCTCAGGCTCTAGCTGTTGAGGTCAACGATTATATCGCCGATGCTATCAAGGCTCACCCTGATCGTCTCGGTGCTTTTGCGTGAGTTATATGTCACATATTCAAGAACTTCACTAACAACTTCAGCACTCTCTCTATGCACGACCCTAAGGAAGCTGCTGAGGAGCTCCGAAGAGTTGTCACCAAGTACGGCTTCAAGGGTGCTCTTGTCAACGACACCCAACGAGCTGGTGCCGATGGAGATGACATGGTCTTCTACGACGGCCCTGAGTGGGATGTCTTCTGGTCAACAGTCACAGACTTGGACGTTCCCTTCTACCTCCACCCCCGCAACCCCACAGGCTCCATCCATGAGAAGCTCTGGGCCAAGCGCAGCTGGCTCATTGGTCCTCCTCTGAGCTTCGCCCAAGGTGTCAGCCTTCACGCTCTGGGTATGGTCACCAACGGTGTCTTTGACAGACACCCCAAGCTCCAGATCGTTCTCGGCCATCTCGGCGAGCATATTCCTTTCGACATGTGGCGAATCAACCATTGGTTCGAGGATATCAAGAAGCCTCTTGGTCTCTCTTGCAAGTTGACTATCCGAGAATACTTTGCCCGCAACTTGTGGATCACCACCAGTGGACACTTCTCTACATCAACACTGCAGTTCTGTCTTGGAGAGGTTGGAGCTGATCGCATTCTGTTCTCTATCGATTATCCTTTCGAGAACTTCTCAGACGCTTGCACGTGGTATGATGGTCTGGCTATTAATGACGTTGATAAGAGAAAGATTGGAAAGGATAACGCTAAGAAGCTGTTTAAGCTTCCTCAGTTCTACCAGAGCGAGGACTAAAAGGAAAATTGGAATTAAATGCAATCAAGTACATAAATGCAATAGAATAACAGAACTTTGAGCGTTTCAACTATCAAAAGCCCTGGGTGACTCAAATCTGTACCCTAGCCAGTACTCTCACTGAGGGTGCTTTTGCTTGACGGTATGCTTTTATGAAGGCAAGACCATTTGATATTTGCTATGAAGATGATTCATGCTCAGCAGAATACAAACGATGCCCGAAACCCAAGTCCTTACGACCTCTCGTCCTTGCTCTCCATCATGTCATTTGGCAACAGGGCTGTTGTAATAACACAGCCTAGCATAACACCACCAGCAAGATACAACACACTATTGATATCTCCCTGTCCGTTCTCACCCGTGCGACCATAAAGATGCTGTGCAATCAATGGACTCACAATACCAAACAATCGACCCCAGAATCCTGCAATGCCACAAGCGGTGCCACGGATCGGCGCAGGGAAAGCTTCAGGAGTCCAGCCGTAAAGTACAGCATTGAACATTGACTGGAAGAAGTATTCCATGGTGAAGAGACCTTCATTCTTGGCACGCGTATCGACTGTAGAGAAGAGAATGATGGAGATGCCCATTAGTGCAGCTGACATCACCATTGTCCACTTGCGGCCAATAGCTGGGATGCGGTAGAGAGTTGCACCGAGGAGTACTCCGACGATACCAGGTGCATACGTGTAGATATATGCAGCATAAGTCGATTTGAGACTCACGGATGCGGCACCGTTCTTGAGAGCCAGGATACTAGGCAAGTAGAAGCCTGACCCGTTAGCAATGTTTGATCATGTTCACGCTGAACTTACCTGCAACGGTAAATCCCCAGTAGTCCATGATATACGTCAACCATACAAGAACTGTGAGTCGAGTCATCTTAGGACTAGAAAACAGCATCTTGTACCTTGACAGCTCAAGCTTGGCTTTTTGAGACCACGCCATGTTGAGCTGCTTTGTTCCCGCTCCCAAAGCAGGCGTTGCACTATTACCACTTCCAAGAGAGCTATCATCTGCCTGGAGTGACTCGAATAACTCAAGAGTAAGTCCACACTGTTTCTTGTTTACCTTGGCCATATGTTGAAGTGTCTCAATTGCCTGGCCATCACGACCGCGATAGATGAGATACTTGGGGGTCTCGCGGAAGTTGAAGACGAAGAAACGGAGGATAAAGACAGCGAGAGTGATGCCGCCAATCGTGAACAGAAGATATCGCCATCCCATGTTGTCACCGCGGGAACAGCACGCTTGCCCTGCATCTGCATTGTTGCACGAGACTAGAGGATCAGACTCGGAGAAGTTGGGGGAGCATGCGTAGACTGGAATGAAGCCGAAGGCAATGGCACTGCAGAGAACGACTCCAATAGGTTGGAAGACAGACAAACAGGCCAAGAGGAAGCGTTTGTTCTGCCAACATTAGTGAAGTGCCTTTACGAAGCCTGATCAACATACCTGGGGAATGAACTCGAGAGTAATTGTGGTATCGATGGGAATATTTCCTCCGACACCAAAGCCGACAAACGCTGTCAACACGAGAAAAGTCGTGTAATTATTAGATGCACCAAGACAGAGTCCAAATATCGACGAAATGAGACAGGTCAAGTTGAACGCCCAGCGACGACCTAAAAAGTGTCAGACAAAATCTCAACCAGAGGAAAAGAATCTCCAGGTAGAGGACCTGCTGCATCAAACAACCCAAGAGCATCATACCAATAATATCCGCCAAAAACCCCCAAACAAACGCCCCCGCCGTAAGCCCAGCATTAAAGCTCGTCGAGATATTCCCCGACTCATCACGTCCAAAGCCCAGCTCCTGCTGCAGCGGTCCAAGCACCAGACCAAAAGCCTGCGCCCAGAGGAGATCGAGCAGATAGCCGAAGCCGCAGAGTCCCCAGATGTACCACTGGTATTTGCCCATTCCTTGGGCGTCGATCTCGCGGTTGATGAGGACGCATTTCTTCTCGTAGAGGGTTAGGCCGTCGAGGTCGTGGAGGAGGGGGTTGCACGAGTTGTAGCCCTGTGCATTTTCGACCTGAGAGGAGGGGAGGGTGTCGCCGTCGACTTTAGACATTTCTTCTGAGGAGGGCATGCTGGAGGTTATCGTGATGTATTTGCGTAACGCCGCGTTTCAGTTGCCGACAGTGTGATGGAATGCGAAAGGAAACAGTACGAGAATCTCGCCATCGCTATCTCTGTTTAAGGGATCTGCAATCTCATGTCACACAGGTACAACTTTAATCAAGCCATCATTCGCCTACACTATCAAGATCGTTGATGTCATTTTGTACTGGTGAGGTGATGTCCTGAAGGTTTTGATTGGCCCGGAGCTTCTCCTCAGCCATGCAGTCATCATCTAAACCCGGCTGCAACCTTTGTTTGTCTCCAGACGCAGTAATTTAGGCTATCACGGGGCGGTACGAAAGCTAATCTGGTAATCTGTGAATTGTTTCCGGTTTAGATCCGTTTGCAAGACGTAAATGTGACGACTCATAAGTTTGTCGGTCAAGGGTAGGTGATGATGTTATCTACCTAACTTGGTATCAGCAGAAGGATGTCCATATTGAAGCTGCATCAGTGCAATGGTATTATTGCTTATTAGAATTATGTACAATGCTGTGATGATTTTATTTTCAAAGGAACGCCGAGGTTTATAACCGCATGCTTGATAGAGAACCTGTATTTTATTATCTCAGCAGTATGAGATGATATTGGTAATCAAGCAATCGATCGGGCAGTTCAGGATAGTGACTCAATGCTAATCTTTAAACCTGCGTTTTATATCTCTTGTTAAAAAGATGGCAAGAAATAACACTCAAGACAATATCAGACAAGGTTTTAAATAGAGTGCGTAACTGTTATTACAGCTTGATCTGCTAGCTAGTTTAATTCTCTACCATAAGGGGATTTTACTCCAGACCTCAGGACATAGAAAACTCTAACTATGTGTAAAAAAATAGTTCAGGGTATGGAGGCATTTGGGTCGCGCTGAGATGGAACGTAGGATGGTACGCAAGTAGGTTCCCTGGGTTACCATATGCATTCCGAGCTTGCAATGGCGTACAAGGAATATGCGTGAGTAGTGAATTGAGACGCCTCGGGTTACTTTTCTCATTTTTCAGTGCATTTTAAATCAATGAAGCAGTAGATATCCTCACAATGATGTTTATGCAGCCAGCATCGCGCTCGGATCAACGCGTCGCGCACGCGACACGATTCTGGATGCACATCGGAATTCATTAGTCACCGAGATCGATCTTCCCCACCAGATCGAGGAATCTGTGTCTCCAGAGATTAGCGTGGAGACAAGATCTATGCTAACCCTACTCTAAGCTCAAATCGGTGAAACCTTTCACGCGAGGCTGTCAATGGCCCACCCGAGTCATTGACGTCAGCAGCAAAGTCAAGCCCGTCATGACTTTAATTATATGCTGCATATATCAATTTGTCCTTGCAAGAAATTCTTGGTCTGCTCAAGACTCGGGATAATTGTTTAATGATTGATCTTGGTATCTATGTCTCAGGAACCCTTTAATACTGATATTGAGCACGACGGCGCAGGACTAATGGCTCAGAACGGAGATAAAGGTAGAGATGGGCGGAAGAAGGTTCTTGTTGTAGGTGCTGGTGCAGCTGGGTAAGTTGAGTTCATCGGAACTTCTGGACAATACTGACAAAGACAGCATGTCTACGGCTTATCATCTTTCGGAACATCCAGATAAATTCGACGTGACTCTGATTGACGCGGTTGACTACTGCGGCGGTCAAGCATTCTCCATTCCCATTGACAAAGAACGCCATGGAGCTTCTTGGTGCAACCAGGGCGTTCAAGGAGGATCTTACATCTTTCATCATACTGTCACCATGTTCTCCAGACAGGGATATCATGCGGACCCTTGTAACCTTCACGTTTCGTTCGGCAAAGACGAGACTTTCTGGAACAACGTATTTCCAACTCAGCTTCTGGTCCGCCATGAGAAGGAAGTTCGTCGCTTGACGACTGTTCTCAAGTTCATGCGCTGGTTCGAGATTTTCTTCGTCTTGCTTCCGCTAAAGCTTGTCTTTAAACTCTTTTTATTCTCCGAGGAATTCACCAACACTATCGCACTGCCTATGACGGCGTTGTTCCTTGGAACCGGCAATGCTACACCTGAAGTCCCTGCGATCATGTTTGAGAGGCTGTGTACTTCACCGACTTATGGAATGTGGTATCCATCCGACAAAAACACTGTCATCAGCAACAAACCGCCGATGATTGTGTTCCCCAAATTCTCAGAGTTCTACGAGACTTGGAGGAGGGATCTTGTCTCTCGCGGAGTCACCGTCCGACTCTCAACAGAGTTGACTGAGATTGTTCAGCGAAACAAGAATGGCGTTGTTGTGAAGCTCAAGCCGAGAACTCCGATGCCAGATCATCATAACCCCAACGGTGGGGATCCCGATGCACCCGTAGGCGAGGAGAAATACGACGAAATTGTGCTCTGCTGTCTCGCCGACACGGCAAAGAAAGTCCTCGGTAAGACAGCCACCTGGAAAGAAAAGAAGGTCTTGGGTTCAGCAAAATTCAGTGACGACATTACAATCACTCACAATGATTCCGATTACATGAAGAAGCATTACGAGAACTTTTATCGTGATGATTTGGCCGTTGCGAACATTAACGGAACTGACCAATCGGATCGTCTGGCATTTGCAAAGACAGAGTATCGACCCATGTACTACATCAAGATGTACCCAGAGGACAAGTCCAAGCTGGAAATGTGCTTCGACTGTACGAACTACCAGAGTCAATTTCCTGAAAAGGTTCCATTTGAGCAACATGTCTTCCAGACGATTTATCTCAACAGGGATCGGGACAGTAAGCTCTGGACTGATAATGAGATTGTCGAGGATAAGATCATTCGGAAGGACTGGTGGCACCAGCTCTGTCACGGCTACACCCACTACCTATTCGTCATTCCATGGATGATGTTCCTGAATGCCAAGAACCATACACGCTTTGCCGCTTCTTGGACTCTTGTCAACGCTCACGAAGTCGCTGTCATGTCCGGAATTGCGGCTGCAGTGGATCTAGGCGCCAACTACCCTGAAGACTTGGAGAATGACAAGTTTGCCTTCTTGTGTTTCCGACTCTACTATCTTCTCACATATGGAAAATGGTACAGGAGACATTTTACGTCCAAGAAGTATTTGAAGTCGCAGACTACGGAGAGTCAGGCAGCTGCTGATGGGAAGAGTTGGGCTACTGGACTTTATGGTAGTGTTTATAAGGGGCCTGGTGTTTCGGAGGTGGAGAGGAGTGCTTGGAGGGAGGATATCAAGAAGGGATCTAGTACTGGTAACTTGTCTTGAGGATAGTAGAGTGTAGGCTTGAGATTGAATGAGATGAGCGATTTCATTGTCTACATCGATCAACGGTAGTGACTACTCACTAGTTGCAAACTCTCACATGCAGCATCAAACTAGCACGTGCTCCCTCGTGTTGGGGTTCAAATTTACTATGCTGTGCCCTATGTTTGCTTGGCAGGGGTACTGTTGGTGTCGTATTGCGTGACTGCGACCCCGGACAATTTCCTTAATCACCTTCTGTTTTGTAAACTCTCATATAAAATAGCGCTAAGCTCTTCAAGGTAGAGAGAGAAACTACGGAGTAGGCAGTTCAGTGGTTCCAGTTAACTACTTTACCGTTTATTTACTCTGTCAACTCTCATCCATTTGACAACAGATAAACTCCCGGCAAATGTCCCTCACATGTCGATCTTGACAGCGAATCGTGTATGCATGCGTAAACCTTAATCATGGAAGGATCAAGGGATTCTAGAAGACTGCTGCATTCGCAGTAGTACTGTAGGGTATGATCATCCTTTGCCATGCTCCGTAGAGCCCATGGTAATAAGCACTGCAGCCGGGCACCAGAATCGGAGGAACTTTTGCTACCCATGTCGATTTACAAAAGGGAAGGTCAGATCCGAGGTAAAACTGACTAGGAACTAGCCCGAGGAAGCCGTCGCCTGTCATATTCACTATCTGGTTGCTAATCAAGCCTATGTCCGCTGTTGCGTCTCTGGTTGGCCGGAGCAAGTCTGGGTATAAGCTTTGGAAGATTGCAGATCATGGTGGAACCAATCATTTGGGGGTTCTCAGAAGAGCTAGAAGCTCGCAATCCCCAATACGCCACCCTCGGTTGGGGGGGAGAGCTACAAGGGTTACCTACTCCAAGTTAAAGACCTCGACAGATTGACTTGCCACAAACAGCAGTTGGTTGATGTGAGATCCGTGGGATTCTGGCGCCACTGGCTTGCATGAGTAGTGATCTAGGACAATTGAAGGTATACTCTATTTCGACATCTCGCCGGTTGACTGCTCAGCATCTTACGACAAAGCTTGCGGGATTTGGTTTCGATGACTGTAATCAACTCTGCTATCATCAAAACGGGGCAAAAAAGATATAAATCACTATCATCACACGATGGATCATTCATATCTAGGTTCATAATCGTTGATGGATACCGGCAATCTGGGTGGATTCATCACGGGAAGGCCGCACCTCTCATCGTCCTCGTTATGGTCGTCAACGATAAATTGGGTGGTCAAGGCTGTGACACTAAGCAACATGGGGTTAACCACCAAAGCTGGAAATGGTCACATGGGGTCATTTGGTTCCGCTTATACTCGGGGGAGCCTGAGAGGGGGACTCGTGTCTTCAATAGGCTCCAATACTTTATTCAGCCCCTGGCGAGGAAAACCCCAAGTTTTCTGCGTGCTGCTGTCTGTCGTGTAGGATAAGTCAGCGGATTCATTGGCAACCGGAAGCCCGGCACCAGCTTATCTGCGGGTATGTAAATACCTTCCTAAAGCGGTAGGTCGGGACTTCGCTGATGGTTGTGCGGGGCCCGAGATTTGGAGCTACCAGCGATAGTGATAACGTAGACAGGCCCTGATTTGCTGTCCGAGGTTGCAGTGGTGATCCTGAGGAACTGTTCTAGAACAACCGCCCGCACGAGAGGAGGGAAATGGCACCATAGCGCGCTAGCTATGACCGTTTTTGCGACGTAACAGAAGTTTCGGGACCAAGATATGGTACACAGTCAGAACTTTGGTCTAGAACGAAAAAGGCTAATGCTCCTTGAACCAAGGGCCCCATCGCATGACCAGCCTGTCAAGTTCATGTTTGGAGAGACTCTGGGGTAAAGAGGAGCTGAAGCTCTTACGTTTAGGTTCGTTGGAGAAAGATTGTTTCCCCCCTGCAAGTGACCACTGTTCGGGGACGCCAGCCCAATAGAAGCCCACCCAGTAAGCTCTCCCTATCTGTAGAGCTCCAGCGCTATCTGGAACAGGCGTGGCGCTGGACCCAACAAAAGGCCGTGGCGAGCCCTGGGACCATATCCCTGATAAGAAGGTCGGGTTGGTCGTATTTTCGTCTTCCGTGTTGGTATGGTGGTCAGATTGTAAATGTCTGGTGGCTGACAGGGCAGGATTACCAGTAGATTGGTCCGCGCCGCATGAAGCATCACGACATCTAAAACGAAATGCAACGTGATCTGGATGTGTTGCAACTCCAAATTTACATAGACATCGCCAAGAGTGACAAGAGATTGCCAAGTCGGCAGCCAAGATGCGCCCAGAGATGTCAAGGAAACACGAGCAACAATTGACTTTTGGTGTGTGTGGCAGGCCCAGGGTACACTACAGTACAGTAGGCACAGCAAAGCACGGTCGTCGCATTGGAATGTCTCGTTTTAATTACAGAGACAAGGGTTCTAGACCACCCCCCCAGGCCCCTCTCCCCCTTCTCGGGGGAGGAGATGATATCGAGAAAGAACCCCGCCAGCCCATTCGCCCTCTAGCGTCGCAGCTAAAGCTTATCTTAAGCTTGTTCAAAGCTGCCTAGCGTCCCTGCCGGTCTTGGCACATAAAGACACTTGAAGGCCCAGGTTTTGTTACATTCTCTTGGTTTGTTTTGAGACAGACATTTCTATCACTTTCTCTTTCCTCACCGTTTTCTACTGTTACTCATACAGTAAAAACATTGCCCAACATGTCGTCGTCACCGCACAAGGATGAGGTGAATTATGAGACCAAGGACGAGACTACGGTCACGGTGCCTCACGATGAGGAGCAGGGCACGACTTCGGGCGAGGGCCAGCTCAAGCGTGATCTCCGCGGTCGACACATGCAGATGATTGCCATTGGAGGTGCCATCGGTGCTGGTCTTTTCGTCGGTTCTGGTAGTGCTCTTCACAAGGGAGGTCCTGCGTCGCTGGTAATTGGTGAGTGCCCCTACATCCGACATTCTGATTGACGACCAATGCTAATTAATTATCGCAGGCTGTAAGTTTCTCTCGCCCGCTCGATGTCGCGCAATAACCAACACATTCTAGATCTCATCATCGGTGTCATGTTGCTCTGCACCAACCTCGCACTCGCAGAAATGGCTGTTCTGTACCCCGTCAACGGTGCCTTTTACACCTACATTGTCCGCTTCGTCGATCCCTCTTGGGGTTTTGCTTGTGGTTGGGAATACGCTCTGTCCTGGCTTACAGTTCTTCCCTTCGAGTTGATCGCTGCATCCAAGACTATTGAGTTCTGGCGCACTGACATCCACATGGTTCGTAGATTTTATTTCTCAATGATCTGCCTTGGCGGGCTTGGCGATGCCCGGTCGTCTTGGCATATGCACCTTGACGTTTTGACAGGTTCAATTAGCTAACTTTTGTCGCTAGGCTGTTTGGGTCACTGTCTTCCTTGTCGCTCTCACTATTGTTCAGATCTTTGGTGTCCGTGGTTACGGAGAGGGTAAGCATAGCATTCATCATCGTCGCCTTCTCAACATCCCCACTAACGCATCGCAGTCGAATTCGTCCTGTCCGCCATCAAGATCTGCGCTTGTTTGGGATTCATCATCCTCGGCATCATCATCAACTGTGGTGGTGTCGGTGATCAGGGCTACCTCGGTACCAAGTACTGGGACAACCCTGGTGCTTTCACCAACTTCAAGGGCTTCTGCGCTGTCTTTACCATTGCCGGTGAGTTTCATGTACTGCTTCACTTTTACAACGACTAACAACTCTAGCCTTTGCCTTCGGTGGTACTGAAATGGTTGGTCTCGCCGCCGCTGAGACTGCTAACCCCCGCAAGTCTGTCCCCACTGCCTCCAAGCAGGTCTTTTGGCGTATTGCTCTCTTCTACGTCATCAATCTCTTCATCGTCGGAATCATTCTCCGATCTGATGATCCTCGTCTCCTCGGTGCCTCTGGCGCCAACACCAAGGCCTCGCCTTTCGTCCTCGCCATTCAAGATGCAGGCATCAAGGTTCTGCCCTCCATCTTCAACGCCGTCATCACCATCTCCGTCTTGTCCGTCGCAAACTCGTGTACCTTTGGTTCAACCCGTACCATGCAGGCTATGGCTACCCGTGGACACGCTCCCAAGTTCCTCAACTACATTGACAAGAAGGGACGTCCCCTCTGGTGTGTCCTTATTCAGCTTGCTTTCGGTCTTCTGGCCTATGTCGGAGAGGCCAAGAATGGAGGTACCGTCTTTGACTGGCTTCTCGCCTTGTCTGGTCTTGCTTTCCTCTTCGTTTGGGGTACTATCTGCCTCGCTCACGCCCGTATGCGATCTGGCTTCAAGGCGCAGGGCATCAATCTGGACCTTGTCCCTTACAAGACTCCCTTCGGTGTCTGGGGCAGCTACCTCGGCGTCTTCCTCAACGTCATTGCTCTCATTGCCACTTTCTACTCTTGTCTCTTTGTAAGTTCAAGCAACCAAGACGAAATTCATTCACTGTACTAACATGACACCAGGCTCCCGACGGCTCTCCTCCCGATGCTGAGTCTTTCTTCATGGGTTTCCTCGCTGCCCCCATCATTCTCGCCCTGTACCTCGGTTACAAGGTCTACTCTCGCGACTGGAAGTTGTATGTCAAGGCCATTGATATGGATCTCCAGACTGGCATCGTCCTCCTTGATGAGCCCGAGCCCCAGACCCCCTGGTCATGGAAGAATGCGCCAAGACGTCTGCTCTCGGCTATTATCTAGATATCTTGGCAGAAATTGTCCTTTAAATAGTTTGCTCCAGGGCACAGTAGTTTAAATCTCATTCAATATACCTCCGTCTTACTGCTCTCAATGTCATGTTACCCCAAATCAATTCGACCGGCAACAACTGGAAGCGGCCGAATGGGCCAGGATCGGCTATTCTGTGAATTCTAATTCCCAATCTTCCCCAGCTTTCCCCGCAGATCGACTCGTATCATTTCTCTTTTTGGACTCTTGCCTTTCGGCCCTGCACTGCTACAGGCGCGCATATTTTGCAGTCTTACGTTCCATCAACCCATTTCCCGCCTTTAGCCTGAGTCGACAAGGTTGCCAAGCGCCTTTAGGCTAAAGGCAAAACTGTCCCCATGGGGAAAAGCGAGGTTGGCAATGTTTCATTCAAAGTGACAATAATGCACAAAGCAGCAAACGCAATCACAGATGCGAGTCAGATATTGGATAATTTTGTCGCTTGTATTCGGCCCGTTACATCGTGTATGCCTCTTGAATTAGCCGAAATTGATTCGTTGCTTGTCATGTACTGGTAATACAGACACATGGATGATACAAGGATTTATCCTGCAGCCTCAGACTGCCGGGTGACTCGGTGAGAGTTCATATATAGATACAAATGCAACAGCACGCCGCTGCAGTGATTTTCCTCTGGTGCTCCAAGCAGTTGCATCGAGTCCACTGCGACTCTACACTTTCCAACCTTGACTACGGATACAGCCAAGACCGAACGAAACAGAGTCAACATGGGTGTCGCACCAACTACAGTCGGCACTTACGATGCCGCCCTCCAGAGGCGCCAGGCGCTTATGGGTGCCAGTGGCGCGCGAGCCCTCGTCAAGAACTGGAAGGTCGCCCGAATTGCCGCGTTTGCCTGTATCGGAGGTATTCTCTACGGTTACAACCAGGGAATGTTTTCGGGCATTCTGACAATGCCTTCTTTTGAGAGCCGTAAGACTCCTCTTGTTGTTTTGTGGGGATTTGCTGACATCTACAGACATGGGGGATTACATCAAGAATCAGACCAAGAAGGGTTGGCTTACATCTATTCTCGAACTCGGTGCATGGCTTGGAACTGTCATGTCAGGTGCCGTCGCTGAATTGTGCTCCCGTAAATATGGTATCTTGATTGCTACTTGTGTCTTTATCCTTGGTGTCGTCATCCAGTCTACTGCCATTCAAGCTGGTCACAATGTTATTCTCGCCGGTCGATTCATCACGTATGTATCTCCAATACGCTTTGATCTCAGCTAACATCTGTAGTGGTATGGGAGTTGGTAGCTTGTCAACCATTGTTCCACTTTACAACTCCGAATGCGCTCCACCGTATGTGACGACCGATGCTACTGATACACGGAGGCTTACAGTGTTATAGTGAAGTCCGAGGTGCCCTGGTCGCCCTGCAACAGCTTGCCATTACTTTCGGTATCATGATTAGTTTCTGGATCGACTAGTAAGACTCAAGCTCATCAGACCATTTCCATACTGACAATCGACAGCGGCTGCCATTTCATCGGCGGAACTGGCGAGGGTCAAAAAGATGCCGCCTGGCAAATCCCCATCTGCCTCCAACTCGCGCCGGCTCTTATCCTACTCGTCGGCATGGCATGGATGCCATTCTCGCCCCGATGGCTCATCCACCACGGAAGAGAAGAGGAAGCTAGAGAGGTCCTGGCCAACCTTCGAGATCTCCCTACCGACCACGAACTCATCGAGCTGGAATTCCTCGAGATCAAGGCTCAATCACTCTTCGAGAAGCGAAGCTTGGCTGAGAGATTCCCCCATCTCCAAGCGGAGTCAGCGATGAACACTGTCAAACTCCAATTTGTTGCTATCGGCGCTCTCTTCAAGTCCAAGGCCATGTTCAAGCGTGTCATTGTCGCTACTGTGACCATGTTCTTCCAGCAGTGGACGGGTATCAACGCTGTAAGTCATTCTCGCATCCACGTGGATCCAGTCAGCTAACAGAATCAAGATCCTGTACTACGCCCCTCAGATCTTTGGACAACTTGGTCTCAGCAGCAACACCACCAGTCTCTTAGCCACTGGTGTCGTCGGTATCGTCATGTTTATCGCTACCGTTCCTGCAGTCTTGTGGATTGATCGACTCGGCCGTAAACCTGTCTTGACTGTTGGCGCCATTGGTATGGGTGCTTGCCATCTCATCATCGCCGTCATTCTTGCCAAGAACATCGATCAGTTCGAGACTCACAAGGCCGCTGGTTGGGCTGCTATCTGCATGGTTTGGCTGTTTGTCGTCCACTTTGGATGTGAGTTTACGCCCTGCTCTCTTTTACAGGTTCATGCTAATGATGCTAGACTCCTGGGGTCCTTGTGCCTGGATCATCGTCGCCGAGGTTTGGCCCCTCAGCACACGACCTTACGGTACTTCGCTTGGTGCGTCCAGTAACTGGATGAACAACTTTATGTATGTGACGTGGCGTGGTATTATTTGTGCTAGCTAACGTTGATCAGTGTCGGACAAGTTACACCAGACATGCTGGAAGACATCACATATGGAACCTATATCTTGTTCGGTTTGCTCACTTGGATTGGTGCAGCTTTCATCTGGTTTATCGTTCCCGAGACTAAGCGACTGTCACTCGAAGAGATGGTACGTATCCTCCCAGCTTTCATAGTACACCCGCTGACTGTCCCCAGGACATCATCTTTGGATCTGAAGGAACTGCCCTTGCTGATAACGAGCGCATGGCTGAGATCAACCGTGAGATTGGTCTTGACAGCATTATCTACCGTGATCAGTCTACTCATCACACAGAGGTCCCAGAGAAGGAGATGCTGTAATCGTCTGAAGATGAGGCTGCGGATGCTGGCTGTCTATTGACTCCTTGATGATATTGGTGATGAGCTATTTGCGCAGATTGAATATTCAGAATAGCTATTGTCAATTGACTCTTTCACTCATATCTTGAACCTTTTCTGGCAGCTGTTGTTCATATACCTGGTTGACCCGTGTGATTAGCAAGGATAGTCGTGGCTTAGCTTATAGATCAACGGTCTAAATAATATTGCTCGCGGACCAGAAAGGCGTGATTATCTGAAGTAAGCCAGACGTTTACATTTGAGAATGCTCTGCATGTAGCGCGCAGCTGTGTCCGCCATTTTATCGGCTCCGAACCCAGTCACTTGATAGGTCGGCTAATAACCGAGATCGTCTGAGTTCCTCACGGCTCTTTTCACCATATCGGAAACACCTCCCAATACACAGGTTCCCTCAACATCAATAAGATTCCCTTTTGGGATAATCCTCTCTGTTTTATTGGCCATTGATGTTTAAGCCTAACTGCCATGTGGACTCCCACGTGTCTAAACGGCAAAAGAAGGCGCGGCGCTCTGGATAACGAACTTGAGCCTTTTCTAGGCGACTCTGAAGATAGTTCGTCTGGGAATTGTCAATGGTTGATATGGATGGTGGTTTCAGACCCAAAATGCCAGCTAGAGAATAGGAGTTCACTGTCAATACAAATAAACTAAACAAGCACTAATCTGGGCCTCCAATGATTCGAGATGACTCACTTCCATAAATTTCCTCTTCAGTCAAAGAACTGGGCGTGTACTCTACGCTAACTCCGCGCCGTGGCATGTCTCGCCACTGTTTTTCGGAAACGAGACAGCGCCAGACCAATCAGAATGCCAGCATATCCAAGACGGCATCATCATTGTATCCGAGCGCGAAAACTCGTTTCTGGCGAGGACTCATGCAAAATCTCAAATATTGGGGTTCCACTTTGAGTACCTCTGAAATAATCATTTTACGGGTGCAATCAAATATCTCAATGACTTAAATATCAAATGGTAAGCCTTTGGATTCTTGTTGTATTTCTCATTTATTTACTTCTTAACATCTATAATAGTAATCAATGGCTTTCCTTGCTTCTCCCTTCGGCCTTGGTGTCTCAATAATAGCCATCCTGATCGGGGCTATCATCTTCGCCAATAAGAAACCGAAATTCCCAATTATCAACAAATATCCCAAAGACTTCTTCCACCGTCAGGCGCATCACGAGTACAAGACAAACACAAGAAAGCTACTTCAAGACGGTGCTGCCAAGTATGGCGAGAATCCCTTCAACATCCTGGTCCCAAATGGTATCAAGACAATTCTGCCCCCTTCTTGTTTCCCCTGGGCCAAGAATAACAAGGACTTGGACCATCAGCAACTCGTGAGAGACGAATACTTTGCTAGCTACCCCGGCTTCGACGTCCAGCATGTCTTGCATCACCCGAATAGGATGGTCATCAACATGGTCCAGGGAAAGTTATCCAAAACTGACAAGACCCTACCTGTCATGAATGAACACATCAAGACAGGCTTGTCAGACATTTGGGGAGAAGACAAGTCTTGGAAGACGCTCAACTGGGAAGATGGAACTACTGGCGTTATTTCTCGTGCCGCAGCATCCATCTTTGTTGGGCCGGAGCTCGCTGCTGACCCTGAGTGGCAAAAGGTCTCGAGAGCTTATGTTCTGGACTACTTTGGAGCTGTTGGAGAAATGCATTTGTGGCCCTCGTGGTTGAGATGGTTGGTTGTCTGGTATCTCCCAGGGCCCGCAGCCTGCCGTGCTGGTCTGAAGCGAGCGCGCGAGATGGTGAACAAGGTGGTTCAGAAGAGACGACAAGAGGAACAGGAGGCTAAGCTCAAAGGCGAGGAGCCTCCTACTTACTATGACGCCCTTGCTTGGACTCTTGAATCGCCACTCGGAAACGAGTTTGAGCCTGCGGATGTTCAGCTTGCCCTGGCTATGGCCGCCCTTTTCACCACTTCAGAGCTCTTTCGACAGATCCTCATCGAGGTTGCTCGCCGCCCTGGGGTCGTTGATAATTTAAGACGTGAGATTGAAGATGCTGCACCTGATCACGACTTTACGGCTACCTCGCTCGTCAAGATGCAGTTGCTCGATAGCTTTATGAAGGAGACCCAAAGGCAAATCCCATCACAAGGTAAGTACTTGCTCCGGGAGGGTTTTCGCACTTACTAACTCATTTAAGTCATATTGGAGAGATTGGTCATCCGCGACACCCGGCTTCCCGATGGCACTCTTCTTGAAAAAGGAACTCACGTCGCCATCGATTCTCGAGAGATGTACGACCCCGCCAAGTTCGAGAACCCTGAAGAGTTCGACGCTTGGCGCTTTTATAATCGTCGACAAGCTGGCGACAACACAAGCTTGTTCGTGCAGTCAAGCCCTGAGCATGCTCAGTTCGGCATGGGCAAGCACCTGTGCCCTGGAAGGTACTTTGCTGGTAGCGAGTTGAAGCTTTGCCTGGCTCATATCATACTCAAGTATGACATTAGATTGAAGGACGGGTGTTTGGGAAAGCCTATGCCGTTTGGCTTTTTGAGTGCCACCGATCCATATACCCAGCTGGAAGTTCGAAGGAGATAGTGCTGAACTTTGCACTTGTATGATCGATAGACTAGAAATTGATTTTACGAAGTAGGGCGGATTCTCACGGCTAGAGAAGAATCTTTTCATACATAGTCAAAGGAGAATAATGAGACACTAGTTTATAATTTTATTGCATCATGCCTGAGGCTTGTCTCTTCTTCATGGCTCAAAGAGCAAACACATAGCTACACCAAGAAGCCGATCACTTCTTATTCTTCTTCTTTCTCTTCTCCTTGCACTTTTCGCACTCCCTCCAAATCTCAGTATCAATTACCTCAATCGGCTTTCTACATGACCCAACTATGCCTCCTGACTTCGCACACGGGGTTATGTTGTTCCTCGTAATTGTCAAACCTTTGCAGTCTGTACATATTACCAGCTCTCTGCATTGCACACACATTGTGATGACCTGTAATAATAGGTTAAATTGTAGATAGTAAAAGATTACTGTTTAGAATGGTAGATCTAATTAAGTTGAAGTTTCCAAGTTGCAGGGCGACAGCTCAGCAATTTATAGTTAAAGCAACATGAACGGTTCTGTGACCAGCGATGTGTTGCTCACAGCCAGAAAAAGCTTAAGATTACACCATTGTCTGAGCCTTAAATAGATGAACATTGCCTCCTGGTATCTGTCACCATGGCTAACTGCAAGAATTTCTCGACAGTTCACAGTTTGGTAAAGCATACATAGGAACAGATAGACTGAAAGGAGTCAGTTATTCAGCCTTGCACTTCACGATATCACGCTTCTGTATGTCAATGGCATAGTACAATAACGCCGTCCGCTTTCACAATAGTAAAGGCTGCAGATTGTGTTTATCAAGTCAATCTAGGGTTCTAAATACTGCAAGACATTGCTGTATTTCCAATATCCAAAATCGAGTGAATCTTTGCCCAGTGTATCAGTAAACGGCCTTCATTTCTTCTTACTTTTACTTCTGCATTTAGAACACAATGTTCTAGTTGTTTCAACCCTCCTTCCGCGTCTGCCACATCGTCCAAAGAAGCCTCGAGACTGAGGACAACAGTGGTCAGAGAATCGCTGGGTAAGAAGGATTTCACAGACCAGGCAGACGGTGTGGTATGTTATTTCTACGCACATGATCTTGAAATTGGGCTGGTAATGGGATATTGGCTTAGTTAATTGTGGTACAGATTGATAGATACAGTATTGAAACTTAAGTAAACACCTAGCTGTCACTTGTGTAGAAGATATAAGAGACAGGAATTCGCTTCCAATTTATAATCTAAGGTATTGAAGCATAGGAGGCTGGCTCGTGATCTTCGATATGAGGCCAAGTTGATCTGTTAAGATGGTTACTCGATTCAATCACAGCATACAGCAAATATTATTCACACGACTCAGTCCTCGAAGGAGCCTCAACAATCGACTTGATGATTTGGTCAAACCGATGTTTTGTTTGATCGTGAGAAGGGAACGTCCTTACCAATTTCTATTGGCCAACTACGCAATTTGAAGGCGATGGTTTAAAGTGCGGTCACATTGCCTGCGATACAATGTATAAAAGTCGAAGGAGATTGCGGAAAAGGTATCAGATGATCGATTTGACAATTCAAGCAGTGAATAGTTTAATACAAATATGAAAGATACAGTTACAGCAGCAGTCGACCAAAGACATATACAAAATGCCACTTAGTGAATGAGGCCGTCGTTCTTTACCTGCTCGAGGTACTTGAAATAGCTCGCAGTACTGTTTTGTCGAAGCTGTTTGCCATACTTGATGAAGACAAAAGCAAGAGAAAACTGCGCCATTGCAACAAAGGCAGCAACAAGAAAAGCATTCTGATAGCCCATTCCTGTAACCCAGGGAGTGACACTGAGAGAGGTTAGTGGATGAAAGCCTGAAGGATGGTGAGTCACTAACCCGTAGCCAATGGCAAAGCTCATAGTGTTGCGAATCAGAATGATTGTGACAATGGCGTCAGAGCCAAGTTCAGTATAGCAGTCAATGCAGTAGCTGAGAGGAAGCTGGCAGCCGGCAGTGATTGCGGCACCTAAGATTCCCATGGCGATCAAGAGCCCTGACCAGTGAATCTGATGAGCCGCTCCGACGCCCCAGAGTAGTAGTCCACCTGGTACGAGTAGGCCCAGAACAGCATAAAGCCAGAGGCGGTATTCAGGCTCGCGTATGCCGTTGTTACGGCGCGTCATGTACAGGACGAACTTGTCTCCAACCGGCCCAGAGAAGAATGACCTGCTTCTCGTTAGCTCATGGATGATTGGAGTGAAAGTCCGGAAAAGACCTACCCGATAAAGACTCCAATAACAGTAGCGATGTAGCATAGACCAACAGAGCTTGCTTTGAATGAATAAGGAGGAGCCGAGAGAATGATCGACGCTGTACCATTGAGGACATTGAAGTAGCAAACAACAGCGCCGTACATGAAGCCACAGAACACAACAATGGGCAAGGAGAAGTATTTGAAGGGTCGGATGAGCATGCCCTTCAGAGGAACGCTGCCTTGAACATGCTCGCTTCGGAATATCTTCATTTTGTCGAGGAATGTCTTGGAGGAGGGGAGAACGGTGCCGTTGACTACATCCACATTTGATGTAGTCTGCGACTCAATCTCTTTCTTGCCATCGGTGGGAGACTCGGTCGGTTTATTTATCTCGACCGTATCGTTGAGATGGAGTGGAGTGGCCTTTCGGTTATACTTTGTCTCTTCCATGAAGAACAGGCAAATGACGAATGCGATTGCGTTGAAGATGGCACACCAGTGCTGCTCTAGAGTCAGTCGAGGAACTTCTTATCGGTGTTTGTTACTTACAAGAACCCATTCCCAACCTTGTCCGTCGTTGATGAAGCCAGAGATGACAGGTGCAACAAAGTTTGAGCCTCCAAGGAACAAAGCATAGTATGCGATATAGGTGCCTCTCTCGTGAGCAAAGTACTGCATGGACCAGTGAGATTGAGAGAAGCAAGGCGAGTAAGATGGCTACTTACAACATCTGATACGGAGATTTCGCAGAGTGACTCGATGGGAGCACCAAAGGTCCCTTGGAGGACCTTGTTGACGATCCATTGGCCGTTTGTGGTTGCATGAGGGGCCCAGATCATGATTCCCTGGTGACCCATGAGATATGGCATAACGCGAAGGAGAAGGTAGACTTACAGTTGTCCCTAGTAAGGACAAGAGATACACAGGGCGTTTGCCAAACTTCTGTGCCAGAGGCTGCCAGATCAGACATCCCCACCCAAAGGTCAAGAACATGTATCCAGTTCCAGAGTTCAGATCACCGACTGTAAGGCCAGTAGCAGCTGAAATCGGAACAAGAACGGAGTAAATCGCGGCCGAAGCAATACCAACGGCAAGACAGTACCTGTAGATCAACGATGTTAAGTACTTGTTTCCCAAGAGTCGGTGGCTTGTCATACACGCATAGAGTTGCCATGAGTAGAGTCTTTCTCCATCGGCTCCAGTTCAAGGGATCATCTGGATCATCAGAAGGGGTTGGTACGAGAACGATGTCCCGATGACCTTGAGCGTGGCGTGTATCCAAGGTGCCATCAAAGTCAACAAGGAGGACTGTTCCAGGAACAAAGTCCGACACAGGCTGGGGCAAGTTATCGTCTGAGCCCATATTGAAGCATACAATAGAAAGAAGAAGATTGGTTATTGAGGACGAGGTCTATGGGTCTGTGAAGATCTGTTGCTGGCGAACAGACCAGGGATTATATACATGCAATGAAGGGATACCAAGCAGCCGGAACGCGATAACACCTTTTACATAGCGCCATGTACTAGATCGCAATCTCCCCATCGCCCAGGCAGTCTAGATTGCACTTCAAAGGCCACCTCGTTCTTATTCTAGGGTTGATCACGATATCGTCTAATCCGGGGGTGGATCCAGGCCTGCGGGGTTGCAGCCAATAACGTCGGATACGGGGAAACCGGCCACCCCCAGAAACCGGCCACCCGCTTTTTGACCCAACCTCCCAATTAATGATATCTTAAAAAATTCACAACTCCACCAATTTTAATCGTATGAACTTATAAAGTATACCAATCAATTCAGAATGACGAAATTCACTGAAGAAGATATGAGCGCCGCTCTTCAGATGGTTTCGGAAGGAGTTTCTATGAACAAAGCTGCAGCGTCTTGTGGCATCAACCGTTCAACACTCCAAGACAGAATTAAAGGTGCCACAACACCAAGACAAGCTCATGAACCTGAACAAAAGCTCTCAGCTGTTCAGGAAAGAAGATTACGAGACTGGATTATGGTCCAAGCTGACCTGGGGTGCCCTGTTTCGCACCAACAGGTCCGACACTTTGCAAACCAGATTGCAATACGCAACGGCTTCCCAGAAGGCGTCGGAAAACGCTGGTTACAGTCTTTTATGGACAGGAATAAAGAAGTAAAGACTTTACCGGGCAAGAGTATGGATTCTGACCGTTATAACGGAGCTTCTACTGAACTTATCAAGGCCTTCTTCATGTTATTCTCGATGCCGGCAGTTCGAATAGTCAAGCAGAAGAACAGATACAACGTCGACGAAGTTGGAATGATGGAAGGGATAGGACTGAACGGTTTATTCCTTGGTTGCAAGGACAAGAAGTCAGTACTTATTCGTCAGCCTGGTTCGAGGTCTTGGATCACAATTCTCGAGTGTATCTCGGCAACAGGGAAAGTCCTGAGACCTTTGGTGATCTTTAAAGGGAAAACGGTCCAACAACAACATTTTCCTGAGAAATTAGACTTCCTGGAAGGCTGGGAATTCACCTGTAGTGAGAAGGGCTGGACAAATAATCATATTGCGTTGATTTGGCTGAAAACGGTGTTTATTCCGTCAACAAAGCCCGAGAATCCAAAAGAACCGCGTCTTCTAATTCTCGACGGTCACGGAAGTCATATGACTGAAGACTTCTTGTTTGAGTGTTATAATAACAACATATTCGTGCTTTTCCTTCCAGCACATGCTTCTCATGTCCTACAGCCGCTGGATGTTGCAGTCTTTGGACCGTTGAAGAGGGCATATCGAAAATTCCTCTCAGATCTTGCTTCTGTCGCAGATTCGAGTCATATCGGCAAGATCACCTTCCTATATACTTACGACAAAGCTCGGAAAGAAGCTATCACGAAGTTGAACGCCCTAGCCGGCTGGAAAGCAACCGGACTGTGGCCAGTTAATCTGGCGAAGGTCCTGATGAACCCGATGGTCACTCAGCCTCCTGAGACACCAGCTCCCGTTATTACAGCTATTTCCCCGGCCAAAGAAAAGAATTCCCGTCTTCTTATAACACCCCGATCATCTGTACAGCTTCGCCGGGCCCTCCAAGCTGTCCCGGGCGTTGTCTCTGAAGACCCTGCTGTCAGGCTGCTTTTCCGTAAGATTGGCAGTCAATTAGACAGTCATAACTTCGAGATTGAACGCCAAAGCAGAGAAATCAGGATAATGCAATTAGAAAAGGAGGAATATCTGCCGAAAAAGAGGAAGAAAGTCACATATAACGGAAACGCCGAGTTCGCGAAGGTTCCGGCCATTTTGAAGGCTCGTGATCAGATGCGAAAAGTATTACAGCCAGAAAGAACATCATATCGCGTTAAAAAATTAAAACTCGAAGATCTTTGCACTCAATTCCATCTAAATATTCACTGATAGAAATTTTATTTAATATAAAAAATGTGGTGGTGTGTTTTTAATTGAGTTACAATCGCGATCTCAATCTTGGTGTTTTGCTGAGGGTGGCCGGTTTCTGGGGGTGGCCGGTTTCCCCGTATCCGACGTTAG
>LBNR01000003.1:3413967-3549891 GCA_001262555.1 Fusarium nygamai | reverse complement strand
GATCTTCACATTTAGCTCTCTGATAGTCATATCTCCGAAATAAACGCGTCTTTAGCTCTGGTTGTCGCTTTACGAAGTTATGAGCCCAGCGCTTGCCGACAGGTGACGCGTGGCGGTCAGCTAGCAGAGAATTGGCCATTTCTTCCACAAAACGCAGTCGTGAGGGAAATCCTCGCGAATCTAGGTCAAGAACGAGTTGGACTATGATCTGCTCCTCTAGATCAGATAGTCTCCGCGAATTCGGGATAGAATCGCGTCGCGATTGAATACCTTGCTGGCGGCGACGTAGGCGGTGTTCATTAATCTCATACATCTTGGCAGCGCGTCGGGTACTTAATTTTGGATTGTTTTGAAGGGCCTGAAGGGCAAGGAGGGTTCTAGCCTCATCTAAAGGTTGTGACATATATAGTGGTTGAGAACTAATTGATCAGATAAAAAGTTAGATGTAAGAGGGAAAAGTGCGACGCTCGCTTATCTGCGACGCTCGCTTATCAACCACGTTATTATAAAATTAGCTTATAATAATTAATTATTTCTCTATATATAATAAACTTAAAATAAGTAATATAGATTACTATGCCTTAAAACAGGCCTAGTTTTATAATTTTATAAATATAATTTAAATAGGAATAGAGCCTGTTATAAGTTTTTAAAATCTATATTAAATTTATTATAACCTAATATCTTTATTATATATATCTTATATTTTTTACTAATTACTATATCTCTTATTAAAGATAATTAATATTAAGACCTTATAATTAATACTAATTTACTTAAATTACTACTAATCCTTTAATAACTTTACTAATTAACTATAATTATCTTAAGTATATAAAATATATCTATTTACACTTTTATAAGACTTAGCTTACTAGCTATTAATAAAGTATTATATATATTTAAGACTATTAAATTAAATACTTTTATATAGCTATAACTTCCTTTAAGGCTATTATTTTCCTTTTTTACTTACTTTTATTAAGTTATAAAAAGAAAAAGTAATAATAAATAATTAAAAAGCTCTAGGTATTATATAACACAGTTATGTCACGTGACTTCGACCTCTTTAAGGTCGGATCTATAGTGATAGTCTCTGAAATTAATAATCTTTACCTTAAATATATTATACCTAACTATATATATAAATCTTATATACTAATAAGTAAGACTTATTAGTAGCTAAGTATTATATATCTAATATAATATTATATTTAACCTTATCTATTTAAATATTATAATATTAGGTTTTAATTTTACTTCTCTTTTAAGACTAATAAGTAAAGCTATAGGGTTATATAATTAATTAGCTTATTATATTAGCTATAATTATTAACTATTTAATTAGCTAGCTATATAAACCTTAAAGTTATATAGAGAGGCTTAGGCCAAAGAAGTAAGTTATTATTAAGTAAAGTAAAGCTACTATTAATTACTAGCTTAAGTTTTAAGTAAAATTTAATAACTAGCTACAGTCTTTTTATATTCTTAAAGTAATATTTAGCTTACTTAAGGTTTTATAATTAAGTTTTAAGCTTTTAAGATTACTTAATTATATATTTTTATAATAAGCTCTAGCTTACTAATAGTACTAGCCTCTTTTTATATAACCTAAGCTTAAAACTAATATTTATATTCTGTAGTTTTTTACTACTTATTATCTTTAAATAGTTTTTTAGATTTTAATAAGTATTTTTTATAAAGCTATAATATAATAAATATAACTTAAGTTAATTATAAGCTAGATAGAAAAGTATTTTACTTTTTTTTTTAACTATAAGAATAAGCTTATACTATCTTTAAGTTTATTTTTAGACTTATAAAAAATATATAACTTCTAGCTAGTTTAACTATTTTAAGTAAAATAGCACTTTTTACTTAATTAGCTAGCTTAAGAACTTTTAATTAAATAGTCTATTAATTAATAAAGTCTACTATAAAGTACTATTATATTATTTCTATTTTTTATGTTAACTACTTATTAAGTATTATATTACTTTCATAATTACTATTAGCTTTAGCTTATATCCTAGCTTTTATTTAACTTAATAACTAGCTTTAGGTTTAATACTTTTTAATACTATATAAAGAAATAGATAAAGTTTATAACTTAAATAATGTTAATAAACCTAGGTTATACGCCTTTTATTTTATATTATTATTATTTTATTAAATATATCTTAATTAGCTACTTTATATATTATAAGTAATTTAAATAATAAGTATATAAAGTAGTATTTTTTCCTTATAAAAATACTACTTATATAAATAGATAGATAAATAGATTAAGTAAATAATAAATAGATTAATAAACTAATTAATTAAAATTTAATATTTAAAGCTTTAATTTTAAATAACTTATTTATTATAAATTAATTTATTTTAAGTTTTAAAAAAGTAACTTTATTATTATATAACTATATATTATTAATAATATCTTTTTTAATATTATTATTATTTTAGCTTAATATCTTATAAATAAAATAATTATTATTAATATTTATTACTAAGCTTATTAATTATATTACCTTATTATATTATACTATTTTAGTCTAGTTTATATAAACTTTTACTTATAATTACTATTTGATTAAATATCTTTACTTTATATAGACTTTATATAAATAGTTACTTAATTATCTTACTTTTTATATTACTAATTTAACTTAACTTTTCTTATAGTAAGTTATCTTATTTAAATATTATTTTTAAGTTAATTACTATTACTTTCTTTTTTTATTTCTTTCTTTACTTTTTTTTATTTCTTTTTTACTTTTTTCCTACTTTCCTTAAAATTAATAATTACCTTACTTATTAAGTTATTTTCCTTTATTTAATTATATAATTTTTTATATTTACGTTTATATTTACTTTATTATATCTCTTAAATCCTTATTTCCTATTTTTACTTTACTATTCTTTATAAAGTTAATATATCTTGTCTCTATAAATATTATACCTTTTTATTTTTTTTATTAATTATACTAACTAGTTTTATAAATATTATACTTTTTTTAATTATTTTAATTATTTCTTTTTTATTAATTTATACTTTTATATCTTTTTATTTTAATTTTAATTTTTACTTTCTTTTTTTATTAATTAATTTCCTTTTTTCTTTTATATTTTTAAAATACTTTTACTATTAATTATTACTTTAATAATTACTTAATTAAATCCTTCTTAAAGAGTATATAAGAATCTATTACTTATTATATTTTTAATATATCTTTTAATTTAATATTTTACTTTAATTAGACCTGCTAGGCTAGCGCTGCTATTTTAACCCGACCCTGACCTGGATTAGTCTGCCTATTTTATAGTAAAATATAGCCAGACTAGTAATTAAGTTTAAGGTAAATAAATCTCTTTAAGCTACTTAATAATAATATATGTATCTATCTAGCTATTATTAAATATAATATAATACTAATTAATAATCTTATTAAACTTATTAATAAAATATTATTTTTAATACTTTTTACTTTTAAAAATAATTCCTAGCTTTAAAAAATAGCTATCTATAATAATAGCTTTAATAAAACTAGTTTAAGTATAAGACTATAAGCCTTTAAGGAAGGCCCTTTTCTTAAGATTATTACTATTAATTACTAAAAAACTTAAACTTAAATTTATAATTTATTAATAAGTTTTATATTAAAAGTAATTAATATTTATTAAATCTAGCTATAATATTACTTTTATTAATATTAATTATATTTTTAAGCTTAATCTAGTTATATTTATTCTTTTAAATATTAAAGTATTAACTAATAGCTATTAAAGTAAAAGAATTAAACCTTAAAGCTTTTAAATATTTTTTTACTTTTATATTAATTTTTAAATAGTATTTAATAAATCTAGCTAATTAATATAGACTTGTAAGCCTTTTCTAGCCTTACTATTTTAATAAAGTAGCTATTATAGTATAAACTTAACTATAAGAAAGAATATAGTTTAAAGCTTTTAATTAAAGTATCTATATAACTAATCTAGCCTTTTAAGATTTATATAATAATTAAGTAAGTTAAGTAACTTCAGACTTTAATAATAAGTTACTTAATTAATTAAAAAGAGTAATTTAAAATATTTTATATTGCTAAATAACTTAATATTATAAAAAGTAATTATCTATAATATTTAATATAGCTTTAATAATATTATTTTTTATATAAAGTTATTAAAGTATTTTTAAAGTAATTAAAGGAAATTACTATAAATAAAGTTTTAATAAAATTTTAAAAAAGCTAGATAATAAAGAAAATATTTTAAGAAAATTTATATTAATACTATATAATAAAACTATTTACATAAACTATAAATAAATATTTTAATATAAAATAGTATAAAACTCTTAGTAAAATATAATTTATTTTATATAAATAACTTTAATTTTAACTAAATACTATATAAGGAAAATATAATATTTTATATAAAGAATTACTTTTTTTATTAACTAGTAAGTAAGTATAACTAGCAGGTAGGTATTATATAGTATTACTAAGAAGTGTATCTAGGAAGTCATTCTGCCTTTTAACTAATTTAATAACTATATTAATACTGCTAGTTAAGGGGTTACTTCTACTTAGTAGAATAGATATTACCTAGTATAATAGGCAAGGATATATAGACTTAATAGGGCTTTCCTAATAAAGTTATAGCCCTAATTACTTAAGTTATATAAATAGGTATCTATATATTAATATAAATTTCTCTATATACCTAGTATACTAGCCCTTATAATACTAATATTAATTACTTTTATAATTTTACTATTTTATATTACTAAAGTTAATTTTAGACTATAGTACTAGGTTAGCGGATATTAATATATAATCTTTAGGCTAGTTACTAAATATTTTACTATAAATATCTTATTTACCTTACTTTAAGAAGAAATCCTTAGCTATAAGCTTATTCTATATTAGGTCCTAGTTAATATCCCCTTTACATTTTATAATCCCCTATATATAAGCTAAGCCTATAATATAGTAATAAAGCTATATATCTTTCTACTAATTCCTCCTTAAAAACCTATATAAACTATCTAACTTCCTTAATATAAATAGTATAGCCTTACTAAATAGAATATAGACTCTATTACTAGGCCTTATCTATACTAGACTAATCCTATATATACCTTAAGCTATAATAAAGAAGTAATAATTAATATATATCTTAAAGATATTATCTATACCCCTTAATAGTACTATTCTTATATAAATAGTTTAAGTAAATATATAAAATACTTTTAGTTTATTAATTAGGTCTGTACTAAGTCTAGTAACCTATTTTTATACCTTTAAAGTAGGCCTAAAGTCTATCTCTTTAATAAGTAGGCTAGGTTATTTAATAGTATAGATAGTATTATATTCCTAGCCTTATAAAAGGAGAACTAAAGGGTTAAGTTACTTAAGTAAGCTTAGAATAAGATAACTGCCTAATATAAAGAAGTTATTTTAAGATAGGTTAGTTATTATCTCTTAATAGTTACTTTACTTAGTAGATATTATACTAAAATTAAGGTATTAAGTTAGGCCTTAGTAGTTTAAACCTATTAATATAAAGAGAATATATAAATTATAATAGTATTTAATATAAGCCTTTATAAAAGTTAAAAAGACTTTAACTATAGATTTAATATAATTAAGTTATATTTCTATAGTATTTAGATTATTAAAGACCTAGTAGAATATATATAGTTTATTAAGTGCCTAGGAAGCTTTTTAGAATTAAAAGGTATATATAATATCTAGTAGGCCCTAGTTTAGATTATAATTACCTTCTTAGAGTAGGTTAATATATATAATAAATTTATTAACTAAAGGTAGTACTTTAAAAAGATCAGGAGGTATAATATAAGTATATTAAATATATTTAATTAAGCTATATATATCCTTCTAACTTAGTATATAATTACTAAAAAGTATATTAACCTCTTTAACTATTATAACCTTTTATATAATCTATAAGCAGCTCTATTATATATAGTAAATAAGACTTATAAGTATCTACTCTATAAGGCAATTAATATGGCCTAGTGAATTAAGCTCTATTTAGTTATTATTTAGATATAGTAAGTATATAAAAAGTAAGTCTATATATTTAGCCTTATAAGGTAAGTTACCTAGCTAGATAATAATATATTATACTATTATATAGATTAAGTATATCTACTAAACCTACTTACTCTTCTTTTATATATCCTGCTAGTTAATATAAATAGTATTGATTTAAAATATATCTAGAATATCTAGATATTATAGCTAGTAGAGTATATCTTTTTATATTTATATTATATAAAATAGATACCTATTAATAGAGATAATATAATATAGGGCCTATATCCCCTAGGTATAAGAGAGTGCTTTATAATTTAATAATAATAAGTTACTATAAATTAGGTTATAGTAAATAGGGGTATTACTATAGCTAGGATAGATCTAAAGGAGTTAGATCTCCTGCCTTAGAGAGTATAAAGGGAGGCTAGTATATATATATTAATTTTAGTAATATACTCTATTCTATATAAGGCAATTAATTATATATTATAAAAGTAGCTAACTAGGCCTTTAAATAAGAATAGTTATAATAGTATAGTTAAGAGTAATAATAAGAGATAAAATATAAGCTAGGGCGCTTAAGATAGTAATTAGGAGGCTAAGGATTAGATAATATCTATTAACCTACTAGATATAATATAGCTAGATAGCTTTATAGTACTACTACTATAGTTTTAAGGCTATAATTAAATCTAAAAGGCCTATATACTATATAGCGAATATTAGCCTACCTCATAGTATTCTTTTCCTTAAATAAATTAGCTAGAAATTAAATATAATTTTACTTAATAATAGTATAGTTTATAATATAAAAAAGTAATTTTATAGAATTTTTAAATATTTTTTCTTATATATTAAATCTTAATATATATATATATTATAATATAAATAAATTCTATAGCTTATAGTATATAAAGAATTTTTTTAAAAATTATTATAAGTTATTTTAAGACTTATATACTATTATATAAAATCTTAGCTATTTTAAGCCTAGTTTAGTATTATAGGGGTTATTTAAAAAATAGCCTTTAAGGTAAAAAAGTATCCTAGCTAATTTACTTATCTAGCTAATAATATTATAAAAAAGGTAACTAGATATAAGTATAAAAAGCTAACTAAAACTACTTTTTATATACTATACTTAATCTTAAAGTTATTTAGATATTATAAAAACTAGTTTTATCTTTATTCCTGCTCTTATTATAATATTATTGCTTATATTAGTTATAAACCTTATTATCGCTTTAATAGCATCTTATAACAGGTTAGAGTCTAACTATATTAAACTAAGCTATACTAAGTTTATTATTAGTAGATTATATAAGGCGTAATACTAAGCTTATTAAGGTATTATATCTCTTAATAGTAGATTTAATATATATTAAGCTTAATTAATATAAAGAAGTTTTATTAATAGCTAGTAAGCTAATTTTATAGAAGTGTTAATAATTATAATATAGTTAATAAGCGAGCGCCGTAAATAAGTAAGCGCCACACTTTCCTTAACCTTTTTAACCTATAGCTTAAAAGCTTAAATTATAGTTTAAAAAAGCTTACTTTTACTTACTAAATTCCTCCTTAAATAACTTAAAAACTACCTAATAAATCCTTATATTATAACTACCTTTACTATATATACTATAATGCTAACTACCTAGTTACTTTAACTTTCCTTAACTACTACTTCTTAATAATTTAGTTATTAGTTAAGTATTAATATTTATTTAATTAATTACTTATAATACCTTTTATATAGTTATAGTCCCTCCTTTCTATAATTTAGTCCTTTTTACTTTATAGTATTAACTTAATATCTTATTTATATCTTAAAGATTATAAAACTTAGCCTTTAATAAAGTAACCTTATATATAATTACCTTTATTACCTTAATAATTAGCTTTAAAGCTTTAATAATAGATTTTAAGGAGCTACTATAATACCTTTTAATTTACTTTTTAAGGTATTTAGACTAAAATTAAGCTTTAATTACTATCTTTAGGGTCTTTAAAGCCTATAGTATTAATAATTAAGTAGCCTCTTTAAGAAGTATTAAGATCTATAGCTATATATTAAGCTTTAAGATTATAGTTTTTAAGTTAAGAGAAGTAAGTCTAGCTCCTCTAAAACCCCCTTAAATATTACTTTCTATAAAAGTAGCTTTAAATATAATATAAAAAGTAAAAAAGAACTTAATCTTAAAAATATAAGTTATAAAGTATTTAATTAAATACTTTATTTCTTAACTATAAGCCTTTTTTAATACTTAAAGTATTTAATATTAAAAGGTTAAAGTAAGTAAGATATATAAGTAGGTATATAAAGTATAATAATCTTATAATCCTAATAATATCTTTTAAAATTAGCTAAATAATAGCTTTTATAACTATTAAGGATTAAAAGATAATAGAGATTAGTTAATTACTTAAATATAGACTAATTAAAATACTTTAGCTACTTAAGACCTAGCTTATTATTTATCTACCTATTTTAGCTTATTATAATAACTTAATCTAGTAAAAGGTTACTTTCTTAATACTAATTAGTAAGGTAATATTAGCCTATACTAATAATAAATAGTATAATTACTTAACCTTTTATATTAATTACTTAGATTATAGTAATCTATTTCTAGTTTCTAGGCTATATTAATTTTAGCCTTTTTTATATTTTTAAACCTATAATAGCTATTCTAGCTATAATAAGGCTTATTATAAAGCTAGTCTTATTAAAGTTCTAGATATTATTTAATTAAATACTATACTTTATAATTATATTTTATATAAATATAAACTAGCTATAAATAATAATTAAATCTTTATATTTAGCTCTCTAATAGTTATATCTTTAAAATAAATATATCTTTAGTTTTAATTATTACTTTATAAAGTTATAAGTTTAGTACTTATTAATAGGTAATATATTATAGTTAATTAGTAGAGAATTAGCTATTTCTTCTATAAAATATAATTATAAGGGAAATCCTTATAAATTTAAGTTAAGAATAAATTAGACTATTATCTACTCTTCTAGATTAAATAGTTTCTATAAATTTAAAATAGAATTATATTACAATTAAATACTATTTTAGTAGTAATATAGTTACCTCTTATTAATCTTATAGTTCTTTATAGTATATTAGATACTAAGTTTAGGATTATTTTAAAAGGCCTAAAATATAAGAAAAGTTCTAGCTTTATTTAAAGGTTATAGCATTTTTAATTATTAAGAATTATCTAATTAGATAAAAAGTTAGATATAGGAGGGAAAAGTGCAGAGCTCGCTTGTTTATAGCGCTTGCTTATTAACTATATTATCTTTTATAATAATATCTATAAGGTACTTAATAATACTTTTTTTAAGGACTAAGATATTAGTTTATTAGTCTTAAACTAATATTATAAGTTTTTAGTCTTATATTTTTTAGTTAAATTAGATAGACTAAGAGGGATTTATTCAGTCTCTTTATAATTAGTAATTATAGTGGAAATTTTATAGGGTATATATAATATAACCGCGAGGGTCGTAATACCTATAGCTAATTAGAATTTTATAGTTAAAACTAAACCTAATTCGATTTTCATAGTTAAAACTAGTCCTTCCACAAGCTAGCACGCTACATACCCGCTTTCTGTTATCTATTCTTACATAGCTATAAGTTTTAAAGGAGGTAGTAAGGAAAGGGGCATCTACAGGTTTCCTTATCTACTAGCCTAATAATATTATTAAGTTTAATATCCTAAAAAACTACTAGATAGCCCTTATTTAATGTATTTTATATAACTAGGATATATCAGATTTCACCTAATTAAAGTATCAAGGTTTCTTTAAAAAAGTAGAAGTAAGATTAACTTTATATATAATATAGGCTATAGAAAGAGTTTATATAGCTAGTCTAATAATATAGAGCTAGCCTATTAGGGATATACACTTAGCGGCGCTATTCCTATGCTCTAGGCTAGTTATATATAGGCAGGCTATAATAAAATATGCCTGAAGGATAGTTCTGGATAATACTGTAACGGTATGTAATCCCTTATATATCTACGTTTTTCTGCCACTGTCTGTCTCAATCCATTGCAGTCATAACAAACAGCAACCCCCTAATCGAGTCTTACAGGTCCCTTTCACCTATGTGTCGCCGTCATCAAAAGCACATGCAGAAGCTCTGGTACGCGAGATCGAATCACTTGGCTCCTCTGCCCATGCAATCCAGGCCGATGCAGCATGTCTCTCCTCGCCGGCAGCAGTTATATCCATTACTCTGACCGCCTTTAACGTTTCCCACCTCGACATCCTCGTCAACAACGCGGGGCTCGGGTCTGCAGGCACTCGCATCGAAGAAATTACCAGTGACGAGTTCGACAAGATAATGGCCTTTAATTTTCGTGCAGTCATCTTTATGACCCAAGGGTTTATCCCGTACGCCAGCCGAGGCGGACGTATTGTTAACTTGTCCTCTATCTCGGCACGGGGCGGTTACGCTACGCAGTCTGTGTATTCGGCGTCCAAGGCTGCCGTCGAAGCTCTTACTCATATTTGGGCAACAGAATTGGGCCAGAAGTACAACATCACCGTCAATGCGGTGAACCCGGGACCTGTGGACACAGATATGTACCGAGCAGCTGGGGAAGTTCACCTGGCACGGATGGAGGAGCAGAACATGAAGACGCCAGCAGCTCTAAGGGCAGGCACTGAGGACGATGTGGCAGAGATCGTCGCATTCCTCTGCGAAGAACGGTCGAGGTGGATCACAGGGGATGTTATCTGTGCCAATGGTGGGATGCTGTATACCTGAACTATGAAGTATGCAAGTGGCCAGTATCCCAATGTCGAAATATAAAGCACACAGAGAGGATACTGAGTAAACAACACTAAAGTGAACCCGAAACGTCTGCCAGGCTTTCAACCAGGCATCCAAGCGTCCCATTCTGAATATGGCCCTGTAGAATCAGAACTCTCTTGCAGCATAATCCCCCCCGTGGCATCGAGTAGTTCGGCATCTGAAGAACTTTGGGCATAGAATGGAAACGGCATGACCCGCTCGCCGAGGAAGATCGTGTTCCGGTCCTGCGCAGCCGCCTTGTGAGAAGTAGAGGCCTGATCCTGCGTAGTCAGCTCCCAGATACCAACAGCAGAGCTCTGAAGACTGCTGTCAGCCATTGGGTCTTTAGGTGTCTCGAACAAGGACAAGAAAAGCTCACTTTGATCTATAATGTTGAGTCAGTAATAGACAGAGTTCTCAGCAACGAGAATGATGATATACCAAGTAGCCTCTTCAAAATATCTCGGGCGCGAAATGCCATGCTGTTTGCGGCTCCAAGATTGGATAAGCATTCTACAGCTCGCTTCAAATGGTTCTTCCACGTCGGCGCAAGAGCGTGTGCAGGGTCATAAATGTAGCAGGTTGCTTGCACGAATGTAGCCGTGATCAGGCAGTAGGTGGCATACTAGCCAAGACCCCGTAGGTGCTCGGGCTCCCTCTCGAGGTAGGCGCAAATAGACTCGACACACTGTTCAGCCACATCAAGACACGCTGAAATAGGCTCAACCGATCTGTCGAGAGCTCCCTTGTCCCTAATGATGCGAAACAAGATGGGTCTATTGAGTATAATATGGAGGTGGAAGGAGCGCCATATGAGAATCCGCTTTGGGATCTCAAACCATGTTTCCAGCATTGTGTTTTCATCGAAGTATGGGGGGAGATCTCTGCGCCATTGCGCGATACTCCTGTCGAGTGTGACAGCCCTTTCATGACCTGGTATCTGATGAGCAAGGAGTTCAACCTGAACCATATTGGCTATTTGTGCCAGCTTGGCGTGCTGGACAAGACAGGCCGTTGTGCTGGGGCCGTCCCTGCTATCCGGAAGGTTTTCCATGTCCACAGCGAGGTCCTGGTCATTGAGGTTCGAGGGAGGCCGAACGTTGACACCAACTAGAGATGCGGGAGGTCTTTCGAGTGTCAGTTGTGCCCCAGATACAAAGACAAACAAGGTCCACCATGCCCTTATATTGTACATGTAAGCTTAAATTAGTAGAGATAACTTAGTATGGCTTATTTGGATAGTTAGGCCTCCATATGCAGGGGACCCCATTACACTAAACCTGGCTAATTGACTCTCTGCCTACCCTGGGCTTAGTCTGGTGACCAAAAGGAATTATTGAATCGTGGCGTTCGATAGAACATGAAATATTTGCCAATGCTCCATTCAAATCACCAAACCTGTTATTACATAAAGGGGGGATCCGTCCCGAATCTTCTTTGCTTCCTTAACGTTTCAGTCTTACTCACTTTAGTCATTCTTTATCTGCGATAATGCGATCTCCGATTTTCTTGCGTCTAGCCTTTGGCCTGATGACTGCCGGCTGCGCGATTGCAAGCCCCTGCAAGCCAAGTGAGTGAAATCCATAATTATTCACACAGTTTCCTGACGTTATGGTCAGCCTCAGTCAGGACTACGTCTGCAGGCTCTTCAGCCATATCCACCGGGACTTCATCCGAAACATCAGTTGCGTCTTCCACTGCAGGTGAATCAGCAACAACTTCTGTTCTGTCTGAGTCGTTTTCTGGAACTTATCCATCTTCGTCCGTCGAGGTGTCTTCTTCCGTCACATCTGAGATATCGGAGACTACTGCAGAATCGAGTACAATCGAATCAACCACAGCAGAGCCCACCACAATCGAGTACACCACCACTGAGGCTGCCTTAACGACTGAGACCAACCCTGAGCCAACCTTCAGTCTGTTTGCGATTGGGCAAGGCCCCGTAGAAGAAGATGGCCTTCATACCTACGACAATGACGGCTCTGTGGCCGTGTTCGACCCCAACCCCATCTTCGGCGATGCTCCAGTACGACCCTACACCATCGACTCACAAGGAAGACTTGTCAACGACCAGGGCTTCTTCCTTTGCGGATTCTACATTGCTACCAACCTCAATCTCGACTCGCCCGCATCAGTTGGGACCTGCACGAGCTCTGGGCCGAAAAAGGCTTTTCTGAACTGCCAACTTTCTGTGGGTCTCACAATTCAATGTTCGGTCCCTGGCCGGTCTTGCGAGGCGAACCTGATTGGCGAACCTTTGTGTGAAGAGACTAATGAACCATGGAGCGTTTGGTCTGTTGGTACTGTGGTTGTAGGTCATGGTTTGTTTATTGGGCCAAGCGACACTCCTGATTCTTTTGATCGTATTGGGTTACGCGTTGAGGAGGCGTAAAAAGCGTAGGAATATGGGCAGTGCGTGGTCGCTAGCTTGAAGGGCTTGATGGTGGGACAGGCCTTGGACGGTAACAGAGGGAATTTTATAGAGGGGACTACTGTATTATATTTATAACTTTCATTTCTCTGTTATAGCAGGTACTCTAATATCAAAGAGTTAGGCGGGTCAAAGATTAGATGTACTATGCACACTATCGCAGCCTCCCCTGAATATTCTGTCTTACTCAACTGTCAGCGGGGCTGTTAATACTTGGTTGGCCTGAAATCATCAGGCCACTGACCTTGGACTTACCCCGCCTTCTTCACTTCGAGAAGAATATCCAGACCTGATATTTCCTCCAAGTTTAATCAACAGCAAACTGTTACAACTATGGCATCTGTTGCCCGCTTTAGACTCGTCTTCAACGTGCCTACATTGTCACTGGCTCAATGTAAAGAGGCGATTTTCGCTGCTGGAGCAGGTCGCTACCCCGGCCCCGGTAACTATACCGAGTGTTGTTGGACTGTCGTTGGGACTGGCCAGTTTCGCCCTGGCGATGCAGCCAAACCACATCTTGGTGCAGTAGGCAAGCTTGAGGAGGTTGAGGAAGCAAGGGTTGAAACCATTTGCGTGGGTGAAGACGTTGCCAGGAATGCTGTGAAAGCCCTAAAAAGGTACGTGATTTCTAAGCTGACTCTTGAGGTTGCTGATAGCTTTCCAGCGCCCATCCGTACGAAGAGCCCTCCTACTCTGTGTATCGACTAGAGGACTTCTGAGAGGGAGAACCAGAGCACGCGAGGTGTCGACAGGCTGGATGAGATCGAATGCAGTAGAGCACGACTTGCTCAAACAGTAACTGGGAACAGCATGATAGATGTCTATCAAGGGCTAAGAGAGGTCGAAGTGTTATGGGAAGAAAAGAGACAAACGAGATCTAAGAAGAATAGCCTATATCAAATGCCTCATTGAATCCTACGAGTTCAAAAGCCGACCTGGCCCACGACATACGTCAGCTGACATGCCAAAATGAGAAATTAGTGTGCCATTCAATGTCAGCACGGCTTGTTATTACGGAAAGTCGTGTCTCGACTTCAAGTTCTTCTTTGGTTATTCTAAACTCAAGAAAATGTCTCATAAAACTATTTCTAACGTTGTGATCGCTGGGGTAAGTTTGTCTCCTCATCTATGAAGCCCTTGCTGACATCTATAGGGCACCGGACGTCTCGGTCCACCGACCATCAAACACCTCCTCAAAAACGGCTTCAAAGTCAGCGTGCTGACTCGCAATCCATCTTCCGCAAAACTTCCGCCGAGCGTTGATACCATCGGAGCAGATTACACATCAGCCGAGACCCTGACGCCAAGCCTGGTAGGTTGCGGGTTCGATGCCATCGTTATCATTCTCAACCGCCTCGCCTACGATGCCTCAGTGGTTACTATGCAAGCAGCTGTCAATGCTGGTATCTATCGCGCCATTCCGTCGTTCTTTGGTGTTTCTCTCGACAATCCTGAGATAGCCAACATGCCATTCATGAAGACTAAGCTACCCGTTCTGAACGACGTCTTGGCAAAGGCTGAGAAGGGCGAGATTACATACACAGGTATCAATACCGGTATGTTCCTCGACTGGGTACTTGATGAGGATATCTTTGTTGGTTTATCTGGCAAGGCACCGACTCGCGTTGCAGACGGTGGAGACATCCCCATGTCTGCCACTGCTCTCGATGATATTGGCAAAGCAATCTCTGCTTTGCTCTTGAAGCCCGAGGAGACAGTTAATAAGTTATATTACATACATACCGTGGTCATGACACAGAATCAGGTTCTGGGGTATGCCCGTGAGGCTGCTCCAGGAGCAGAGTTTACGGTTGAACAAGTTGATACGAAGGTACTCGTCGAAGCTGCGTGGAAGCGGTACAACGAAGGTATACGAGACCGAGTTTCTGTGAGGGACTTTGTCATTAGGGCGAGTTATGGTATGGGGAATGGCTTCTTTCCAAAGACTGATAATGAGTTTTTGGGCATTAGACGGTGGAGCGATGAGGAGCTGAAGGAGGAGGTATCCAGGCGCGTTAAGGCCAATCCGCCTGTTAATCCCAATGCTCCGAAATAGTAACTTACGTCAGGCTCATATAGTTGAATTACTTTCTAAATCCCCATCTTACACTGGTCCATCAACCAATCTAGTCTTCTTCTGTATCTTCCAGGTCATATAGCTGCTCGAAGAGTCTCATGCCATGTTCCCCTGACGCCTCGCTTAGTTTACACAATCGCTTCCTCAGCGCCAAGTATCGATTCACCTCTGCGGGCTCCTCGTAAACTATACCCTCAACTGATACGGGAGATAGTAAGTCTGCAAAGGGATTCTGAAATAATGACCCCTCCGGGTGTAGCTTACGTTCGCGGAAGGAGAGTAACAGCAACGCCATATCATCCTTATCGAAACCTGGGAAGCATTTTTCTGCAATATTAAGTGCACATTGCACCTCCGCTTTTGTTGTTTTCCGTATTGCCAACCATTTCTGACGGAGATACGTAACATAATTCGTCCAGTCTTTCTTTACAGGGTCCGTAGGTTTTGCGTCAACAATATTAAAATTTGGATATAGGTCCCAGAGCCCAGCATTCTTGAGGGCGAGCACGGAAAAGGTGTAAGAACGTCCCTCAAGGTGCAGTTTCCCCTGAGAAAGGTATTCCCCGTTATCGAAACCTGTCCCGATAAGTCGAAGATTCCGAATTTTCATCTCCTTGGCGTTGAACTTGGCATTTCGAAATGACTTGAGGAGCCACATATCTCTTGCAAACTGACCTCGCGGAAACCTTTTCGTATCCACAACACATATGCGAGTATCATCTTGCGGATTGTACCGCGTGTTGCACAATCTCCAGTTGGCGTACTGTATTACAAACATGAGAGAACTGCTCCATGAAACAAGATTATCTGTCACAAGGCTGGTAAAGGTACCCTTGCTCAAATGATCGTGTAGCATTTCCGAAGCTTGTTGATAGTCCATTGAGAAAATATCAACCTTGTGGCGATTCGCTTTGTCGTCCTTGCTCAGTATGGAAGCGATGACATCTTCTGCGTTGGCACCCGTGCTGTTGATGTCCCATGCTCGGAAAAGGTAAGGTGGGGATTGAGTTGGAGGTTTCGTGACAGAGTCCTCGTTGGGCTGAAACAGTGTCGGGCCACCGGGGCAGTTACAAAGTGCTCTGGTCCAGAATTTGTTCCAATTTTCCCCTTCGTCTGTGCTATGTGCCCATTTACTAGTGGCAAGATAATCACCAGGATTAAGCTCACCAGTAGGGCTTGCAGCTTGATGATAACATTCCTCGGCAATCTTTCGTAGAATGTCCTCGCTGCCTGACGTCCTGATGACTCTTTGTGTGATATTTTCTATCGACTTTTTAAAATGTTCAAGGAGGTCATCGACGGGGAAAGACGTCTGGGCGCCTAAGGAGATGACTTGTCTGACAAGAGCTGGGATTGCAGAGTCGATAAGCAGTTGTGCAAGTCGAGTAAGCTGAAGTCCCCTGGTCTGTACGAGACAGATGGACTCGGCATCTCTTTTGTTTAGTGTGCTGTCAGTGGAAAGCAACTTAACGACGGTGGCTGCCTGTTCTGTCAAAGTGGCAGCTGCTTCGTCGAAACTATGCAAGGTATCGTTGAGAGACGTGCGAGGTCGTATCCCACTTCTTCTGCCACTGATGTTCAGAGCATTGATCCCGTTGGCAACATCTTCAATCTTGGCCGTGGCCTGGCTGTTGTGGTCGCCCATTGTTAGAAAGGTTGATCAAAGAGGATTGTAAAAGGAATCAGGAGGTTTGAGAAGGGGGGGTTCTGTCTTGGTGCGGGGTATTCGATACCACATCCATCATGCAAGACACGTAGATGCAAAGGAGCCAATTAGAAAACCATTTTCAAGCCCTTTATGCTTCATAATACAGCTTGAGTGCATTTGATTCGCTATTCTATCATATACTGTTGTTATCCACGTGAATGATCAATCTTATGACTGGAAGCCGACATCATTCATATTCCTTTGACCAAAAGGTCACGACCAAACTGGGATCTTAGATCACGAAGATTCCCTTAACTAAAACCGTTTTCTGCAAATGGGCATCTTTCTTAGCTTTCTCCAACGACAGATTACCCAGCTTTGAGTCAAATTTATCTTCCATAAGCTTTAGTAGGGCCTGGAACCGACGAACTTCATCAGGTTCAGAAAACTGCATCTCAGAGCCATCCCAACGATCGTCTATATTATCATGTCAGATTTAAGGATCCTAGAGTAATCACGACTCAGATGACTTACACAGCCAAGTAGGATGGTGCTTTCGAAAGGTCAAAAGCAGCGAGATGGTATCCCATATATCAATCTCCTGCAAAGGGCCCCTTGCAATTTCGCAAGCCTGGTCGAACTCTTTCTCAGATGTCCGGCATTCTTCTCTCCACTTAGCCCGAAGCTCGAGCACTCGATTCGTCCATGAAACTTTCGCTGATTGGTCTGCAAACTCTGGATATAGTTCATATATGCCACCTGATATGAGATCCTGTAGAGAAAAAATGGACGATCGACCGCCGTGATGAATCACTCCCTGGGAAAGGTACTCCCCGTTGTCGTACTCTGGATTTTGGAGTCGAAGCCAATTCGACCTTGGGTGGGCGTAGGTATCGAGTAACCACATATCTCTTGCAAATTGCCCTTGAGGGAACTTCCTGGTATCCACAGCACAGATATAAACATTGGAGGCTGGTGTATGGCCGACATGGGACCTCCAAATAGCATACTGGGTCGCGTTCATCAAAGAGCTAGTCCAAGACACGAGGTTGTCCCCTTGCCCCCTGTCCTTGGACGATCCACTGCCACTGAAGCAGTTCTTTTTCTCTAGGTGATAGTACAGCATGGCTGAAGCGCTCATATCATCTAATGAAAAGATACTGAGTTTTGGTCCCAGTGCGCCGTATTGGGTAGAACAGTGCTCCGAAGCAAAGACAGTGTCGGAGTTGAGCCCCGAACTCTTCGAGTCGTACACCCGAAACAAATACCGTGGAATATCTTAGAACGACCACTGTAGTGAGGCGCTAGAAGGGTGAAAGATCGTTGGGCCCGCAGGACATTGGTTTAATAGTTGCATCCAAAAGTTGTTCCAAGCCGTTCTCATCTCGGCCTCTCGCTTTTTCTTTAATCCTGACCTCTGGTCGGGGCTAAGATACTGGATGTCCACTGGCCCGCTTTTGAGATCTCTGAATCCCAAAACATGTGGTCGACATAACCAGAGGGGATCTTCCATGCTCAAAGCAGCGAAGTACTTGGTGGGATCCAGTGTGCCTGAAGGACGCATAGCTTGAATGCAGCATTTCTCAATAATCCTCCCTTCGCTTTCCGGACCATCATCAAGATTATCCAGTTCACTATGGGCTATGTCGTTGATTTGAGAGTTGAAGAATTCCAGTAGTTCATCGACGCGGCGTCCTTGGGGACCAGTGCGCGAAGTGATAATCTCAACCAGGGAACGATCAATGGCGCCAGTAACGCTTTGAGCTGATTTCGTGATGCGGTTAACGTTCGCGCGTACCTTGAACAGTCCCTCTTCGCTAGCTTTGTATACGACATCGGGGTCATTCAGGAGAGCTACGAGTCGCTGTCCACGAAGCTGCGCCGATGCGACGGCTTGATTGAAGTCACTGATGGCGTCTTGAAGCTCTGATCGGGGAGAGACAGGGCTGTCGTCGACGATGCGCAGGGCATTGATGTGAATATTGATCGGATCTTCGCATTTGGTACCCATTGTGGCCGAGTTTTGAGGGTCCTGGAGCAACGAAGCCGATGTTCGGAAGATGGAAAATGTCGTGATGCAGAATAGTCGGTGCATTCCTCGCTCAAAGTTATCACGGCCGACTAGGCGCACTTGAGCCTAGCGTGTATCGGCAACTTCCGACGGCATTCACAACAGAACGCTATCTTTTGAGACCTTGCCAACAGCATTACAGTGTTCATCGTTGATTTGATGACTTTCAAATAAACGTGTTAAATGGCAAAAAACATACAACACCGGGGACTCGCTGGTCGTCACCGACCCAACTACTAATCCGGCGCTTCGAAGCTTGACGATGGGGGAGCGGACGGGACCCCGTATTCTCTTCGAGCTTTGGTCGTATGTGACATTCTACGCTGCAAAATCACATCAAAAGATAAGGTAAGCGAAGGTATAACTTAAAGACACTATTCTCCTAGTATTGTAGAAATGTGAGGAACCCCCGACTCAAACAGCATCGTAGGAGCAGAGCAGTCAAGCCGGTAGCCACACGCGGTGCGCCACAAGCCCTTCAGCCACTGTCATGATTCTGCCTTGCCTATCAATATCCCGGGGAGGAGTCATATTCTTTCCAACTCATATTCTGATAAAACCGGGTTGAACAACACGACTATAAAGGTCTGTCAATGCCTCTTTTCTCCTTCAATACATGAATGACACGGTATCTTTATATCATCAGCTAGCAACATGCCCCAGTCCGAACTCAAGACAGCAAAGGGTACTCGGGACTGGATTGGCCGTGACCTTCTATTGCGCGACCACATTTTGTATGCTTCAACCATCTGATGCCCTTCACCCGCCCCGTCGCCCCCATCACACAGCTAATGGAGATTCAGTCAGACAATCAGCGACGTTTTCAAGCGTCACGGTGGCATTCCCTTGGACACGCCCGTCTTCGAGCTCCGGGAGGTCCTGGCTGGGAAGTACGGCGAGGATGCCAAACTCATCTACAATGTCGAAGACCAGGGAGGAGAGCTTTTATCGCTCCGATATGACTTGACGGTTCCCTTTGCTCGTTGGTTAGCCATGCACAGTAACGTCAAGCAAATCAAGCGCTACCAGATCGCCAACGTATACCGTCGAGATCAACCTGCCATTTCTCGTGGAAGACTTCGAGAATTTTATCAGTGCGACTTTGACATTGCTGGTGTGTATGACGCTATGATCCCCGATGCTGAGATCCTTCGCATTATTGTTGAAGTGTTTAGAGCACTCAAGCTCGGCATTGTCATCAAACTTAACCACAGATGCATCCTCGACGGCTTATTTACCGTTGCTGGCGTTCCCCAAGACAATATCAGACCCATCAGCTCAGCAGTAGACAAGCTGGACAAGGCCCCATGGGATGAGGTTAAGAAAGAAATGGTGGACGAGAAGGGTCTGGCGGAGGAGGTTGCCGACAAAATTGGTGAATACGTGAGGCGCAGTGGCGGTTTGCGTGAGATGATCGATACCCTCAAGGGGGACAAAGAGCTATCAGCAAACGAACAAGTCCAAAGTGGCCTGGCCGACATGAACCTTCTCGCCCGTTACCTCAAGGCAATGGACGTCATCGACAGTATTTCATTTGATCTTTCACTCGCACGTGGCCTCGACTATTACACCGGATTGATATACGAAGTCATCACGACTCCCTCGGGACGATCCACTCAAGTCGGCAGCGTTGCCGCTGGCGGGCGCTACGACAACCTTGTGGGCAGGTATGGTAAACAGACCATCCCTTGCGTTGGTCTCTCCTTCGGAGTAGACCGTGTCTTTACCATCTTGGACGCTCGGCAAAAGAAGAACACCTCGGATCTCAAGAGCGAGGCCGATGTGTACGTCATGGCAGCGGGCGGGAAAGGCTTTGATGGTCTGCTAGCTGAACGCATGGAGGTGGCTCGTCAGCTTTGGGACGCAGGCATCAGGGCCGAGTTCACTGCCAAAGTCAAGCCCAAGATGCTTCAACAATTCAACGCTGCCAAAGAAGTGCCTGTTGCCGTGATTCTTGGTCAAGAGGAAATGGAAGCCGGCCAGGTTAGGCTGAAGGATGCCCGAGCTGGTGACGGGGATAAAGTCGAGAAAGATCGAGGCAGACTTGTTTCTAGAGAGAATCTTGTTGAAGAGGTGATGAGTCTTTTATCAAAGATAGCATTAGAGGAAGGATAAGATTAGCAAATGGTGAGGGTTTAGAAGTTGGTACAAGATGCGCGAAGGGTCTAAGGCAGACTTGCGCAAGAGCGGACAATAGGATGAAAAAATATGATTTGAGGATACTATTCGTCTGAAGTCGGAGAGATATGAACATGAGTCCTGCCCTCTACAAGTACCGATATCCTGATAACCCCATCCTTATCCGCTTTCACTGTCTTGTCAAGATAACTATATGTCTGGCCCAGAGCAAGACGAGAGATTCCAAGTTCAAAGACGCCTGCATCAGCTGAGGGATAAAGAACCAGTTCTAAGTCCTTGGATGTATGAGACCTTGCCTTGGCGATAAGCACTCCGGGATAAGTACTTCTGAGAGAATTGGACCTTTCAAGGCCGTTCCAGATGGACCCTATGAGTATTGTGAGAGGGTGTATGGCGATGGGATACATACATACCTTCTGAATCATCCGATGGTATGCCCCAGGCCGGATAATCGCAGCCGTCAAAGTAGCCTGGTTCATCAAACACGACGCGATCTCAAGGTCAAGATGCTGAGACCCCGTCGGAGCTGTCTTAATACCCCATGCTTGCTCAAACTTCTTCACACAAACTTCCTTCAACTCTTCATCTCCGTATTCACCTGCAGCAATGGCAAGTTGAGTATACATAGCATAGTCATTTGACCGATAATTTCTCAATCTTATCCGCTCCCACGAGCCCAGTCAGCGAAACCTCCTTCGTCTTGCTGTCAAACTGAACTGTCTCATTTCGAATGATAGCCAAAAGACGTCTGGAGAAGTTGCGGAATGGCCCGCATCCCATCATGATTGCAGCCAAGTCTCCTGCTGCACCGCACAGACCGGGAATGGTGAAGCCTGTCAACTCCGATCTTATGGTCAAGACACTACCGCTAGTCTCGGTGAAGTTTGTGTTCAGTGACTCCTCAAATATCGGGAGTAGCACCTCAGTTGACTTAGTCCCAAATACTCGGTCGTAGAGAACTGCGTCCGTCATGCCTTGCAGATTGCACATGACGTAGATCCAATTTGGTTCACACGAGATAAGACAGTATGGACTAGTAGACCATTGTCGCACGAGTGTTTACTGAAGGTCATGCAGGCTGTATCTGTAGGTATTATTGTCGTCAATGTTGAATACCAGACTTCCAGACTTTGTATATCTCATATCGCCTGTATTAGCGGTATAGAGCATGACTCCCTGCAGTAGGAACCCCGTGACCATGATATTGTCTTTGTTGACTGGCTCCCAGTCTAGAGAAAACTTGCCGGTCAAACGCTCCCACTTCCAGAAATTGAGAACTTTCTGAGTTAAAGGTCGCTTGATGACTCTTTGGAAAGCTTCGTTGACGTAACCGTGTGCGTTTGGGGCGTATGTGGATTGATATAGGCCAAGGACAAACATCATCTGGTAGATCTGATACCGAAGAGCTGCGGTCTGATACTGGTCGACAATGGTAAATCCTGACCAGTCATCGAGACTTTGAAAGGCCTGATCAAAGAGGAATTGCAGCTTTCACTCTCGATGCTCAGTTCCTCGTCTTCTTCTCTCTGGGAAGCTGCGGCGACGAGTCTGTCTGTCTCGGCAGCCTGGCGTAAAATAAACTCGTTTCTCGCCGTTCTCCTTGTATAGCCCCGATTACTCTCAGATCGCGACGAGACATTGGCGTACAGGGAACTTGTAAAAAGAATACCTGGGGCCCAATAACCTGAGTTCTCCCAGATGGTATCGCCTGTGGTGAAGTAGGCGCCGAGGATAGACAGGCCCCAGACGAGGAGAGGGAATAAGATTGCTCCGGCACCAAACCACTATTGTTTCAACTCAGTAATGTATTGTCTAAGAGGATCGGACAAGGAGATGGTGATGGCTTACAGCAAAGAGAGCGAGTGGGATGCTAGCCCAGGTCAGCACGAACAAAATACCGCCAAGTACATTGGCGCTCGCAAGATACCCGGCTCCAGGGAAAATAAGCCCAAGAGCTGCAGCTCTGTATTTTGTCCCGATATCAACATAATTCTGAAAGAAAATGCCGAGGGCAGTAAAAGCCAAGGCAATCCAGACACCGAGCGTGCGTGCCTGGACGTTCTTGCGATGAGGGCCAGAGCCAACGTTTGGCGGGATAAGATCTTTCACCTATGGTCCTGCACGTGTTAGTAATTTTGAATATCCTTCACTTAGATTATCTAGTACCTACCTGCCGTTCCATAGGCTTGTCCATGTTGGGCAGTCGACTTTGATTTACTCATGATCGGCGTCGTTGTAGGAGAGTGTCTTCTGCAAATACAGGACGGAGTAAGAACCGCAGTGTGATGATATTTTTCTGTCGATGTGCCTTTCATATCCATAAATCCGGGGTATTTTCCGATTACCCCGGACTTTGCGGGTTTGTGATCGTGATGATCTGGTCATCTCTTTCTGACTATCCCCAAGCTAAATGATATATGTGGGGAGTTTGTCAGAATTCCATGACAATGCAGCCTCAATGCCCTATTGTCGGCCTCTCGTCGCCAAACGAGTCCATTTTGTGCATCCAATTTCTCTTTCCGTCAATACTTCTCTTCTTCTCTTTGTCATAGCTTACACAAGTCCATTCGCACGACCGATCTCCAAGCGCTTCGCTATTACCGAAGCACTAGCAGCTGATCTCGGACGCCACGAGTTCGAAGCCCTGACATCAGATCTTCATGGCTTAAAGGCCGATATCCTCGGCCGATATCCTCGAACATCTCAACCATGTGGAAGAATGGGCTGCCGAGGAGCCAGTATCTTCAGCTGGATTCCTTATGGGAACACTGGGAAAAGCGCGCATCCGAAAGGAGCCTCTTGGTGTCCTTTTGATCATCGGGGCATGGAATTTTCTATTCCTGCTTACATTGCAGCCTGTCATTGCTGCTATAACAGCTGGTTGCTGTGTCATCGTCAAACCATCTGAGTTATCGGTTGCTTCTCAGAACCTCATGCAAGATCTTGTAGGGAGGTATCTCGACCCAGAAGCCATTAGGCTCGTCACAGGAGGACCACAAGAAACGACGAAACTGCTTGAACTCAAGTTCAATTACATATTCTTTACCGGTTCAACAAAGGTCGCGAAATTCGTTGCTGCAGCTGCAGCGAAACATCTCACCCTAACGGCTTTGGAGCTTGGTGGTCAGGGATCAGCGATAGTGACTGCGAAAGCTGACCTTGATCTTGCGGCTAAGCGTATTACATACGCCAAGTTCCTTAACGCCGGGCAGATCTGTCTCTCAGTTAATCACGTCTTCGTCGACCCAAAGGTTCACGACCCTTTTGTGCAGAGATTGCATCACTGGACTCAGCAATTCTCTAGTGGAGAGTCGAGTCATATATGCAAGATCGCCAATAAGCGCAACTTTGAACGCTTATCAGGCTTGTTGGAGGAGACTACTGGAAAGGTGTTTCAAGCTTCTGGAAAGGGAGGGGACAATATGCTTAGTCCGACTGTTGTTACCGACGTGAGCATAGATGGTAAGTGTCATGGCTTTCTTGGTGCAGCTTTTGTCTACCCTTCAAAGATTCGCTTCTGAGTGGGGAGCTGTTCGGTCCCATTTGTCCAGTCATCAAAGCGACGTATAAGGATGCGGTTCGCCATAACAATAGGTAAGCAGACAGTCATGACCAAGGTAATTCTCGCTCTCTAACATGTAGCATTGGTTCCCATCCTCTCGCAATCTACATCTTCAGTTCAGACCGCTCAGAAATCAACCATGGTAATATTCACGCTCCCTACCGAATAGGATCATTGCTAACACTGCACGCAGTTCTGCAAAATACAATCTCCGGTGGCGTCACCATCAATGATGTTCTAATGCACCATGGTGTACCAGGCGCTCCATTCGGCGGTGTAGGTGATTCAGGTCAAGGTTATTATCACGGTAAATACGGCTTCATGGCATTTACGCACCAGAGGACTATCTTGGAGATGCCAACATGGATGGATAAGCTCATGGCATTTCGATATCCTCCTTTTGATATGAAGAACATGAGCAACTTTGTGGTTAAGAACAACTTGGGATTTCGTCGAGGAGAGACGACGGAGGATCAGGTGGTTGGGGGTAGTCGATCATGGCTTTGGGCAGCAACTGGAGTCTTGGTCGCTTTTGCGATTGGTGTTGCTGTGAAGGATCCTCAGGTTGTTCGTGGACTATTTTTGTAAATTTAGAACAGAGAATACAATACAATACAATACAAGTCTATTACGCCCGGTAGGCCAATGCCTAATAGGCTCTAAAGCTAAAAGGTACATACATTTTACTAGGTATTACCTTACTCTTATTAAGCCTATATAATTCTTGCCTTATTTTTACTAATCTAGTTATTACTCTCCTCCTTTACCCTCCTAGATATTAGTAGTAATAAGTTAACTTAAAGCCTATTTCCTTTAAGTATTTAGTTTCCTATCTTTAGTAGCTAAAGTAATACTTACTTTTAGTTATTTAAAAGGTAGCTATTATTAAATAAATTTAGAATTAATAGGTTAGTAATATTCCTATTATCTCTATTTTAAGTAACTTATAGTAATTATAAACCTAATTATAGCCTATATTATGTTTATATCTAGCTTCTATCCCTAACTATCTAATACTACTTTACCTCTTAGATAAAAGGAAAGGTTATTATATTTCTTATTTATATATTAAAATATCTCTTTATATTATATTATCTATTTTATATATTAAAAGAGGAAATACTTTACTATTTCCTTTACCTACCTATATAAATATTTATCTATTAGTACTACCCTAATCTAATATAGATAACTGTTTAATCGCGCCATTCTAGTTCTTAGTTATACTAGTATATTAGCCTCTTTCTATAATAATTAATTATATAATAGGTAGGTATATTTACTAGGTAAAGCTAAATTAACCCTTTTAAAATACCTACCTACTCTATCTAATAGCTTCCTCTCTATTTATAGATCTACCCTTATTTAATTAAGAATTATAGTCTTTACTTTAATTATTCCTTACTACAGTATTATATATAGCTCTATTATATAACAAGCTAATATCTTAACTATCTTCTAGATTTTAAGCTTACTATTATATAATAGCTAGATAAAGTTAACTCTATTTCTATTTCCTTAAAGCTTCTTTATAGTATTATATATCTCTTATATATATCTTTAACCTAACTACTAGTAGGGGTTACTTATAGTTTATATAACTAATTTATTACTTATTATAATTATAATAACTTAATACTTTATCTCTAGCAAGTAATTAAGACTATAAGCCATTACTACTAATTTAGCTATATATAGGTTATATTCTTCCCTTATACTAAAGGTAATTAAAAAGGTTTTACTAATCTTACCGGCTCTTACTATAGATATAGGGATTCTAATAGCTACTTCTATACTAACTAGATCATTTTACGCAAAGCTACTTATCACTATCCTAACTACCTATCCTACTTTAACTAGCTTTTTAATTTTATTTTCTTCTTTTTTTTCTTAACTATTTAATATAACTTATAGGTATACCTCTTATAAAGTAAAGGTAAATAGCTAAATAACTTTTATAGTATCCTTTAATAGCTCTCTATATATATCTATAATATACTTAAGTAAAGATATAAAGTATCTAAAAGTTTTAATTCCTTATAAAAGGTTCTAGATTAAATTAATCTATAATAATATATATATATCTACCTATAGCTTACTTACTTATCTCTAGAACCTTTTTTAAATAGTTACTATATAAGCTTTAGTTTTAGCTATTCTTATTACTATATTTATAAAAGACCTTATAATTACCTATACTCCTATTTTTTATATTTAATAGATTATATATATTAATACTATTTTATATATATATATCTAGATATTAGAGGTATAATCTACTATAGGAGCTACTATAGCTATAAAAAGCTACCTTATTATTAAAGGAGCCATTCCCTTTAGCTATTTCAGTTCTATTATAGCTCTTAAACCCTTTATTATTACCTTTATAATATATTACTTATAGTAAAGCTATAAGTCTATAATAATACTTAAGATCTTAACTTAATCCTTTAAAAAGACTCTTTTACTCTTAATAGTAAATAATTCTAAATCTACCCTACCTATATATCTAGTAAAATATATAATTATTATTTTTTCTACTTTAAATATTATACTATTCTATCTCTCCTAGCTAAAAGCTTTATTAATAATTACTTATATCTCTCTCTAGTTACTCTAGGCTATTAGTCCTAATACCTATATTATATAATCATTAATAAAGGCAATAGTATTACTATTTCTATTAATCTAAGTTTATATTAAATCTATATTAAAAAATAGAAATAATATTAGTAATAGGGGTAATCCTTATAGAAGTCTTACTTATAGTAAAGGTTAGCTTTTAGAACTCTGGCTATTAATGATAATAGTTGCAGTTCGCTCTGAACAAAAGGCATCGATCTAGCGTAGTAGACTCTCTGGAATTCCTCTCGCCTTTATCCGCTGCAGCAACCTCTCTTTGTATACACTATTGTATACGCCTTTCACGTTAAAACTGACGAGGCTCACGATATGGCGTGAACGCTAAGCCGAGAAGATATACTCTTGTAGAAGTATGAGGGCTTGCTCCGCTGACTGCTGCTTGCGCGCACTGAAGTGGTTGGTCGGAAGAAGTCTATGAGTCTCCACCGCGTGGGAGATTCTCTTGGCGATAACCAATTCCAGTACCTTACCTAGCGTGGCGAGAAGCGAGATCAGTCTCCACGCTTTCGCGATCATATAATCATCTTTACCTGGCTTCTTAAGTAGGATAATTCGAGCATATCTCCACTGTCTTAGTATAACGCCTTCCTTTAGTGATGCCTGAAAGATGGCAAGGACGTCCTGTTTTACTGAGGGCCAGATCTGCTTCCAGACAATCGCTAGTAGCCTATCTTCTCCTAGTGCCTTCCATGATTTTATCGCCCACAGTTAACGTTCCACTTCTTCCAAAGTTAGGTCAGGCATCGTTACTGGGGCTCTCTGTTATCGCGGTCCTTTGTCTTCGATATTATCTGGTAATAGTAAGAAGAACTTCGCTAGTAGTTCTTCGGCTTGCTCTTTATAGCTCGTTATTACTGCTCCATCTACTTTAACAAGCTGCAGTACCTTCCCAAAAGCTACCTCATCCCCAGACTTCATATACTTAGCTACTTTCCAGATATTATCATTATCCGCTAGAAACTCCTTCTAATAATTGTTCTTATGTTATCGGATGGTATTGTAGTATTACTTCGCCGTAGCCTTTGCCGTATTCTCCAGATCTTTAATATCCTATCCTACACGCCTTACAGCACAGGCTCGATTCCTCTAGTATATATATACATGCCGCAGCTATATGAGGTTATTAGTCTACTATCGTTTTGCGTATGGCGACGGTTTGGCTCTAGGCGTTAATGCCTAGACCGCATCTAAGACAGCTAACATTAATCTATCCGTTTTCTGCTACATAGTATTCCCCACCGGCCTGCTCCTCAGCGTATCTGTGATCCTGCTATTAATCTCCTTCCAGGGTGCGTTCTTAAATAGAAGTCTTTCTTCATATTTTAGTGCCAGGACCGAAATATCGAACGCCATCTCTATCATGCGGTGATCTAATCTGTGCTCTGTACTATATATCGCGTATTTAATATTTATATCCGCAAGCTCCTCAGATACCAGCACCAAGTCAATAGTTATCTTATAGTCTCTACTTTACTATATCTTTATGCCCTAGCGAAGCAGACTTCTGAGCATAAAGTCATTTATTAAGTCGATAATAGGATCCGCCTCGCCCTATCTTTCCACCGAGATATTATCTCTGCCCTATATCTAGTTATAGCAGTTAAAGTCGCTAGTAAGTACTATATCTACTACACTCCCCGATCTCTGCCTTACTTCTCTAATAGATTTATAGAGCTTAGTATATATATCCTATAGAGCTTAGGCATCTCCCCCGGGTATATAGATAGACGCCATAAAGACTAGACAGCCTAGTAGCCAGATGACTACTGCTATCATATCTAGGGACTCTACTAGCACCTGCTCGGCTTCCATATCCTTATTTACCTATAGTATACTCCGAATCACCTATCTACCTTCTCTCTCTATTATAGGTACTATCTTAACCTATTTGTGGTGCCCCATCAGTATTATCAATAGCCTACCTTAGATCCTCCGTACTTAGGGTTCTTAGATAGCTAATACAGTTATATCCTGAATGTCCTTATTGTTCATTAGGCTATTATATACCGGTCTTTACTTTCTAACATTCAGTTAAAACAGTCGGAATATGCTATTCATATTATGATAGATAGAGCTTCTAATAGTTTCTGCTATTTGACTTATAGGGGCTGCCGCATGGGATATATTTCAGAATCGTTCCTATGCATGTACTGTAGTGATAGCCTTCTTACGTGTACCATCTATAAACTTGTAGTCTATCATACTGATAGGCCTTATAGCTCGTGATCTATTAGTAGTTATAATATTATTTAGGGCAGTTATGATATTCAAACGCCTTTATTATGCTAGACTCTCCTCTAGCTATAAAGAATCCCTTATTAATAAACTGCCTAGCTTCTGACCGTTTTTTAAGATATACGACTATTAAGCTATATGCCTTAGGGATATCTCTCTTGCTAAGCTATGCTATCTTTGTAACCTTAGTATCATTTTCTTGGCCGAGCATCTTAGTAATCTTAACTCGAACTTCATTCTTCTCATTTAGCACCGCAATACAGCTAATATTATCTACTCTAATGGGGTATAGGTTGTCTCGTAGGATCCAGGCTTCTGGGGCCAGTTTTATTTCCGCTACACGTTTTATAATCTCATGCTCGTTCTTGTCCCTGCAGGTAACCCTGATACAGTAGGGGTTCTTTAGGTCCTTAGTTACTGCTTAGCATCGCTACGTGGGATTATCTAGTTCGGCACGGACTTTATTCTCTACTATCGCTCAGATCATCCCGGCTAAGAGCCTAGCTTTATCTTCTTCTAGTCTTAAAACATCAATTATATAGTAAAGTATATCTATAGGGTTCAGGGGAGTAGCTAAGGTCCTCGAATCGTTATAGGGTAAGAACGGTATCAGTCATATAACATTAGCATATGATCGTTAGGGTCTGTCCATTACATTCATAGCGATAGTTTTAAGCTACTTATAAACGCACTACAGTTCCTCGGTCATCTATTCCTTAATCTCCACCATCTACTTGCCTATCTTGTGCACTGTCTCTTCCTACTTTACAATAGCTTCCCTAAGTTCCCTAGTCATCTCGATCTGTTCCTTCAGCGCTTCCTGCAGCCTTTTAGTCTCCCTACGCGACTCCGCCAGGAGATCTAGCGCCTTCTGCAGCATTGCCCTTCTATTACTGCTACTACCACTACCACTACTCTTTCAGGTTTCAGTCGGTCAGTCGATCTGTTCTTCAGCCGGTACATTTCATATCGTCTGCCGGGTAGTTTTTCGCGTTTCTTTAGCAGTGTCTTCTAATTATCACGCGGTATCTCGGACCTTAGTCGTTAGCCTTACCATTTGACTCGGTCTCTTTAGCGTCAAAAAGGGGGCGTTATCCTGCTCTACTACGATCTCGGCCCCTATTAGGTCCGCCATGACAGGCAGTCTCCACCACGAATTTTCTCCTAACCAATAATAATTCTTCTAATCCCTTCGCGTGTAGTTAAAAATGCAGTGAAGTCTTGGGAACCCTGAATATCGATAGTATTACAGTAGATTGCGTACAGTCCCGACCGAAATCAGAGGCCGCTCTGGCTATCTGAGTAGAGTTACTGAGCACAGACCAGGTCGCGGCTGGTATGGCTTTTACCACACAGAATATAATACAAGTCTATTACGCCCGGTAGGCCAATGCCCAATAGGCTCTAAAGCTAAAAAGTATATATACTTTACTAGGTATTACCTTACTCTTATTAAGCCTATATAATTCTCGCTTTATTTTTACTAGTCTAGTTATTACTCTCTTCCTTTACCCTCTTAGATATTAGTAGTAATAAGTTAACTTAAAGCCTATTTCCTTTAAGTATTCAGTTTCCTATCTTTAGTAACTAAAGTAATACTTACTTTTAATTATTTAAAGGGTAATTACTATTAAATAAGTTTAGAATTAATAGGTTAGTAATATTCCTATTATCTCTATTCTAAGTAACCTATAGTAATTATAAACCTAATTATAGCCTATATTATATCTATATCTAGCTTCTATCCCTAACTATTTAATACTACCTTACTTTTTAAATAAAAAGAGAGGTTACTATATTTCTTATTTATATACTAAAATATCTCTTTATATTATATTATCTATTTTATATATTAAAAGAGGAAATACTTTACTATTTCTTTTACCTACCTATATAAATATTTATCTATTAGTACTGCCCTAATCTAATATAGGTAACTATTTAGTTATGCCATTCCGGTTCTTAGTTATACCAGTATACTAGCCTCTTTTTATAATAATTAATTATATAGTAAGTAGGTATATTTACTAAGTAAAGCTAAGTTAACCTTTCTAGAATACCTACCTACTCTATCTAGTAACTTTCTCTTTATTTATAGATCTACCCTTATTTAATTAAAAATTATAGTCTTTACTTTAATTATTCCTTATTATAGTATTATATATAGCTCTATTATATAATAAGCTAATATCTTAGCTATTTTCTAGATTTTAAGCTTACTGTTATATAGTAGTTAGATAAGGTTAACTCTATTTCTATTTCCTTAAAGTTTCTTTATAGTATTATATATCTCTTATATATATCCTTAACCTAACTACTAGTAAGGGTTACCTATAGCTTATATAGCTAATTTATTACTTATTATAAGTATAATAACTTAATATTTTATCTCTAGTAAGTAGTTAAGACTATAAGCTATTACTACTAGTTTAGCTATATATAGGTTATATTCTTCCCTTATATTAAAGGTAACTAAAAAGGTTTTATTAATCTTACCAGCTCTTACTATAAATATAAGGATTCTAATAACTACTTTTATACTAACTAGATTATTTTATATAAAGCTACTTATTACTATCCTAACTACCTATCCTACTTTAGCTAGCTCTTTAATTTTATTTTCTTCTTTCTTTTCTTAACTATTTAATATAACTTATAGGTATACCTCCTATAAAGTAAGGGCAAATAACTAAATAACTTCTATAATATCCTTTAGTAGCTCTCTATATATATCTATAATATACTTAAGTAAAGATATAAAGTATTTAAAAGTTTTAATTCCTTATAAGAGGTTCTAGACCAGGTTAGTTTACAGTAATATATATATATCTACCTATAGCTTACTTACTTATCTCTAGAACCTTTCTTAAATAGTTATTATATAAGCTTTAGCTTTAACTATTCTTATTACTATACTTATAAAAGACTTTATAATTACCTATATTTCTATCTTTTATACTTAATAGATTATATATACTAATACTATTTTATATATATATATCTAGATATTAAAAATATAGTCTACTATAAGAGCTACTATAACTATAAAAAGCTACCTTATTATTAAAGAAGCTATTCCCTTTAGCTATTTTAGTTCTATTATAGCTCCTAAACCCTTTATTATTACCTTTATAATATATTACTTATAGTAAAGCTATAAGTCTATAATAATACCTAAGATCTTAACTTAATCCTTTAAAAAGCCTCTCTTACCCTTAATAATAAATAATTCTAAATCTACCTTACTTATATATTTAGTAAAATATATAATTACTGTTTTTTTTACTTTAAATATTATATTACTCTATCTCTTTTAGTTAAAAGCTTTATTAATAACTACTTATATCCCTTTCTAATTACTCTAGGCTATTAGTCCTAATATTTATATTATATAGTTATTAATAAAGGTAATAGTATTATTATTTCTATTAATCTAAGTTTATACTAGATCTATATTAAAGAATAGAAATAATATTAGTAATAGGGGCGATCCTTATAGAAGTCCTGCTTATAGTAAAGGTTAGCTTTTAGAACTCTGGCTATTAATAATAATAGTTGCAGTTCACTCTGAACAAAAGGCATCGATCCAGCGCAGCAGACTCTCTAGAACACAGAATACAGTCCTGACCGAAATCAGAGGCCGCCTGGCTTTTATCAAGAAGTCTGTAAGCACAGACCAGGACCTGGGGTTATAAGGCTAATATAGTATATAATATGTAAGTTATAAAACAGACGCTGGCATTGCGGCTTATTAATTACATTATATAAGGCCAGTAGTGGTCTTTATGCTCAGTAATTATTTCAATTTAGGTGCTAGGAGATTGTAAATAATACTCTGCTACGGAGGCTATCTAAGATTACTAGGCAGGTTGTGCTTATAGTCTATATGGCAAGGCGAGGTGTTCCAATGCGAACTATATGACAGACTATGTCACAAAAAGGGCCACATAGAAACCCAGTGCAAGGCAACAGCAACATGCGGCTACAAACTTTGCCCTGGAGTGATCAATCTTCATTCTTACATTCTCCGTGGTTCCTCTAGTCTTGCGTAGGTGAATTTAGAATTGATTAGACTATTTGTGGCTAGCGTTTCTTTTTATTCTTTTTCCCTTCTATCTTATATGGTTCAAAATGACGGTTCTGAGCCCTTGATTGGTCATCATGTGTATTTCTATCGTGGTTTCTGTAGCCCGTTGATGGCTTGCGTCACGTGGACTATGTGAGATAGTACGACCGCTCATCCTCAACCCCGCATGAGGGTCAATTCAATTTTGACATGACATGATGACCATTTTTCGAAACGACAGAAGTAATCCCATCTGATGGCAGAAGCGCTCGGCGTCGTATCTAGCGTCATCGCTGTGGTTGATCTGTCAGCCAAGTTGCTCTCTCTTTGCCTCCAGTACTCCAGAGAGGTGAAGAACGCCAAAGCCGATATCGGACGGCTTCGCAAAGTAGTTGCGGACTTTCAGACTACCACAAAGCGAGTCCAACATCTCGTCGAAGGGCCTCGTGGACAGGAGCTGGAAGCGTCTCGCCAGTTGGATTCTGCGATCAAAGATGGCCATTCGACACTGAAAATACTTGAGCAGGCGCTCGAACCTTCGAAGCGTCAGAAGGCCATGAGACGCTTCGGTATACACGCACTCAGATGGCCTTTCGGAAGCAAAGATATCGAAGGAACTATCCAGCATCTTGTACGTTGCAGAGAAAACATCGTATTTGCACTGAATGTTGATCAGATGTGAGTGATGTGGTTCGTGGGGTGATGCTCGAGCTGATGCCCATACTATCTAGCTCAATTCTCCAAGACGTCGACCACCGGACAGCCCTCAATCAGCTACCTATCGCAGAAGGCGCCTCTTTCGACTCCCACGCCGAAGAGCACAACCCGACATGTTTGCCCAACACCCGTGTGGAGCTGCTCAGCGATATCGACCGTTGGATCGACGACCCTAACTCAAACCTAATTTATTGGCTCAACGGTATGGCGGGGACTGGTAAGTCGACCATTTCACGCACCGTCGCTCAAATATACCACGACCGCGGTGACCTTGGCGCTAGTTTCTTTTTCAAGAGGGGAGAGATTGACCGAGGTAACCTGGCCAAATTTGTGCCTACCCTAGCCCGTCAGCTGGCCTGGAGCATGCCGGGAGTTGCACCGTTCATCAAGAAAGCGATTGATACCGATCCAGACATAGTCGGCAAGGCCGTGAGAGAACAATTCGAAAAGCTTGTTCGAGAACCAATGTCAAAAGTAACGGCAGTGACATCCACTCCATTGTTGGTCGTGATGGTTATTGATGCGCTGGACGAATGCGAGCGGGAGGCTGATATCAGGTCGCTGATCAAAATTCTCTCACAATCACAAATTTGCCATCCTCGCCTCCGAGTTTTCTTAACCAGCAGGCCTGAACTTCCAGTTCGGCTGGGGTTCAGCGAGGTCCGAGGTACCTACCAACGCTTGGTTCTACACGAAATACCTGACCAAATTATTGAGCACGACATATCTGCTTTTCTAGCTCATGAGTTTCGAAAAGTTCATGATAGTTTCAACATGACCGTGGGGGATGAGCGAAAGCTACCGTCTGATTGGCCAGGGCAGCAAATTTTGCAAGATCTCACGCAGATGGCTGTGCCACTCTTCATTTTCGCGGCGACCATTTGTCGGTTTATCTGCGATCGCAGGTGGAACCCTCAAACGCAGTTGCGGAAGGTCTTGGACCACGGAAACAAAAGTCACGGGTCTCAACTCGACCAAATCTATGGGCCAATCTTGCGCTCACAAATCTCTCAAGTCTCGCAGGCTGATAGAGAAGAGATCATCAAAAACTTTAGAACGATCGTTGGCAGCATCGTTACCCTTGCTAGTCCTCTATCCGTAACGACCCTATCACGACTGCTCGATATATCGCCTGACGTCATAGATGAAAGATTAGATGCACTCCATTCGGTCTTGAGCATCCCGCTCAAACGTACATTACCTGTGCGGCTGCTACATTTATCATTTCGAGATTATCTCGTCACAAAGGAAAGCGAGTTCCGGGTAGATGAGAAACTCACGCATCGAAACTTGGCAAAACATTGTTTACATGTTATGCGCAGCGCTTTGCGTGAAAACATATGCGGGCTGCTTTTTCCAGGTATGCATCGATCTGCGGTCGGCGGTCTACAACTCAAGGAATGCGTACCCCCACAGGTTCAATATGCATGTATGTACTGGGTCCATCATCTGATCAAGGTAGATTTTCAGCCGGATGATGGCCGAGAGGCATGCGCTTTTCTGACAACGCACTTTCTTCATTGGGTGGAGACGCTGAGCTTGATAGGCAGAGCTAGCGAAAGTCTTGACTCAATCAGGTCGTTGATGGGTTGGCTAGAGGTAAGCCATTTATATAACTTGAAATCTGGACCGCCGCTAAGCTTGGTTAGGACCGAAGTGATTCGAGCCTATTCAACTTTCTGGCTGATGCCATTCGGTTCCTTCAGGGGCATCTCTCTGTGATCAATGAAGCACCGTTGCAGATTTATTCTTCTGCCCTGGCTTTCGCCCCGAAGAGGAGCATCATCTGAAAGACATTCAAACATCGTATCCCAGTGTGGTTAAGTGTTTGGCCGCAGGTCAAAGAAGACTGGGATACGTGCCTGTAGAAGCTAGAAGGCCATAGCAACATGGTCAGCTCAGTAGTGTTCTCACATGACTCGGCTATGGTGGCATCGGCCTCTAGCGACAAGACGGTACGGATCTGGGATCCCAAGACGGGAAAGTGCGAGCGCGTGCTGGAAGGCCATCACTCCGAAGTCATCTCAGCGATGTTCTCACACGACTCGATTATGGTGGCATCGGCCTCTAGCGACAAGACGTTACGGATCTGGGATGTAAAGACGGGGAATTGTGAGCATGTGCTGGGGGGCCATACCAGCTGGATCTGGTCGGTGGTGTTCTCACACGACTCGAGAATGCTGGCATCGGCCTCTGGTGACAAGACGGTACGGATCTGGGATGTAAAGACGGGGAATTGTGAGCATGCGCTGGAGGGCCATAGCGACTTAGTCAGCTCAGTAGTGTTCTCACACGACTCGGCGATGGTGGCATCGGCATCTTACGACAAGACGGTACGGATCTAGAACCTAAAGATAGGAACGTGCAAAGAAGTCATTTCATTAGATTCCTACACGAACGTACTTTCTTTTGAGCCCGATGAGTCTGGCGTTGTCACTGGTAACGGCATATTTTCTTTTACTGGCGACCTCGTATCTTCTGCGAAGCCTTCCAAGTCGTCACAGCCTTCGGTGGTATCAACATCTGGCATGCGGGACAAGACCTGGTTGACAACGGCAGGGAGGGACCTGCTCTGGTTGCCTGCTGAATGTCGTGGTGGAAGAACAGCTGTTTCAGCAGACACTGTTGTGATAGGTTGCGCATCAGGAAGGGTTATAGTATTGGGTTTCTCTGCGGCTGAAATAGCAAAGTTGCAACGTGGATATGAGTTCGTACCTGCAACGGACAGCCTTTTGTTTTGACATGGGGACGATTTTGATGCGCAAAGCTAATTTCTACCTCCGTCAGGAGCCTCAACAGTCTACAGTACTCAAGGCTAGGATTTCAATTGTCCCATACACTAGACTGCAAGCACAGTCAATCAGTCCAGTAATCATAAATGACTCCCGTGGCACGATATAATTTAGAATTTCCTAGCACCACAATTAAAATAATTACTAAGCATAATAGCCATTACTAGGCTTATATAATGTAATTAATAAGCTATAATGTTAGCGTCTGTTTAGTGACTTGTATATTATGTATTATATTAGCCTTATAACCCTATATCCTGGTCTATGCTCACAAACTTCTTGATGAAAGCCAGGCGGCCTCTGAAGTCGGCCGGGACTGTATAGGCCTTCATCATGGACGCATATTGAGAACATAGTCACAATTTCCTCGCCCATCACTGCAAGATTACCTTGTTCAGATAAAGCATACCAATGCAAATTCTTTGTCCACCTTTGAACAAGCAACGACTGCACCTCAACGACAATCTTCCCTACAACTCAATGATGCAATTCCTAACCCTACCATTAGCCATTTGGGTTAGTCATCATAACTGTGTTGTCAAACACGACGTGTGTCGGAGTTTACGAATTCCATTCCTAATTCGACCCTAGTGTCTTTCCGGATCCAGCGCTAACACCCGATGCAGGAACTTCCGCAACCAAGGATCTTGAGTGTAATTATGCCTCTCATTCTTTTCTGACTGTACTTTTTATCTTCTGTGTCATGTATACGTGACATTACCCGTTCTGGTGACCGCTTATGCATCAACGGTCACTGGATCACCTGCCGAATTCTTCACGTGCCAATGTGTCACCGTAGCACAGTTACTACTCAAGGATCGCCTTCGACCCGTCGATTTGCCTCACTGAGCACCATTTGCATTTTATTTATCTTTTCGATATTGTGTTTCGTTACCTAGCAGAAATCCAGCTCAGACACAATGCTCCCTCCTAACGCTACCAACTATGTCTCGTCTCTTCTCTCAGAAGCTCATGAGCTCTCACATCCATTACTCGATGGACTGTCAACCTCTCCACTCACAATACCCGTTTCATTGGCTTCTGCACTAGGCCTCGGCTATTTGGCCAACAAGATTCTAGTCAGCAGGGCTTTGAACCACGGCACGAAAGCGTACTTCGATTGGAACAAGGAAATTGTGCTGGTGACTGGTGGATCAGGCGGCATTGGGGGTGAGACTGTTCAGCAGTTGGCTAGCAAGGGCATTCGTGTTGTTGTTCTCGATGTACTTCCTCTGACTTACAAGGCTCGTGAGTTACCTCTCCCTCTGAAAGACTGGTCCGGCACTTACCATTGGCAGTATCAAATGTTTACTACTATAAATGCGACCTTGCGAACTACGAGCAACTACAGGAAGTAGCTGGAAGAATTAGGCGGTAAGTCATATGGTATGAGCGCCTGTTTGTACTTGCTGACTTTGCCTGTTAGCGAGGTCGGCGAACCTACAGTAGTTGTAGCAAATGCTGGTATCTGTCGTGGAAAGCCTCTATTGAAGGCCACCAAACAAGATATCAACCTGTTAGTATACAACCATATCTAACCAAGGAAGTTAAATTAACCCAGTATCCAGTACAATTGGAGTCAACACTCTAGGACTCATCTGGACCATCAAGACCTTTCTCCCCGCAATGGTATCTCGCAACCACGGCCACCTTCTCATCGTCGCCTCACAAACAGGGTACTTAGCTACCGTCGGCATCACCGACTACGCAGCGAGTAAATCCGCCGCCATTGCTATCTACGAAGGGCTGCATACCGAGATCAAGCACGTACACAAAGCTACCGCGGTTCGCCTCTCGTGTATCTCACCGAGCCATGTACAGACCCAGATGTTCACGGGTGTCAAGTCTGTTCCTGGTATGTCTACCATGACGACTGAATATCTGGCGAATAAGATTTGTGGTATTCTGTTAAGTGGAAGGGGTCAGAATATTATTGTTCCGGCGGCAGCGCGGATGTCACCATGGGTTCGTGTGTTGCCGGGCTGGGTTCGGGTTCTTTTACAAGATGCGGCGGCTCCGGCCTTTACGGACTTGAAGCCTCATGATCCATTCAAACAAACTGAATAAACAGACACTCTACTCTTTAGACAGTAATTCTATCTGTTATAGACTTTTTGAATCAAGAAAATGTTGCGCTACAATTTGCAGATTGGTCCTCTGTATCATAATTAAATCGGACAATACATTCACATAAAATACTACTTAATACAAAAGGGTTAACGAAATGCTATGAAGGATCGGTTCCACGATTACGCATGTTATGAGAATCGGCTTCATGTCAAATGTCTATTTTCCTTGCTATCGAATGCTCCGCTATAGCTTGCCTTACCCAGTACGTTCACTACGGCCCAGCCTGTTCGACTCGATTATCTCAACTCAGTTGCCCCTCATTCACCCTTGAGCTGTTTCATAGCACAACAACACTACTAAGCCCCATTCCTATACTAGACCAAACCCTGTAAAATACGTCAGTCACCATTACTCATAATTTATGTAAGTATAACTTACGGAGAAGGCGGTCCTATTCCACCCATGCCTAGCACCCAGGCCACAGACAAGACATTGTAAATAACAGCCCAACAATGATTTTGCCTCACAATGTCGCTCATACGCCGTGCCAAGCATATCATCGACGGAATGCGACTCAGCGGAGAAGTCTCCGACGATAACAGCGTCGCATCAGCACAGTCATCGTCGACAGACTTCATATCCGAGCCCGCGACACATATACTAAATGACGCAGATGCAAAGCACAAAATGTCGTTGTAGTTGTCACCAACATATATAGCCGGTCCGCGCTGGAGAAATCGGGCTAAAGTGCGAGACTTTTCTTCTGGGGAGCGTTGGCGAATACCATGTCTGAATCGATGCCTACTTCGCGAGCGACAGAGGTAGCTGAAGCTGCGCTATCACCCGTGATCATCCCAATAGTCAATCCCAGTGCTTTGAGTTTCCGTATAACTTGGTGAACATCGGGGCGAACTTTGTCTTCGAGTACAAAGGCGGCAGCCTGCTTGCCATCCATGGCTAGCACAACAGTCGTTGTAATTCCATTTCTCGTCTTCACGGGGGTTTGACTGAGGTCGACGGAGACTCCTAGGCTCTCGATATATGCACGGCTTCCGATCGCCAACTGCCAAGTAGTGGACTTGCATAAGTAGTCACCAACCGGACTCCAAACTTTGATGCTCGCACTGATGAAACTCTTGGGTCAGCTGCATTCCTTTCGAGACTTTAGGGGTCACATACCTGTAGCTAGCAGTTTACAAGTCGGAATGCTCAAACTCAGTGAACACGGACAAGCGGCTAGTAGCAGCTTGACCAAAGCTGAGTAACTGCTTATGCAATCTCAACAAGGCATCTTCCAGCTTCCGATTCTCAGCTATCAACTTAAGATGCGCATCAAGAAGAACAGAGTACCGGTCTTGAGGATCTGAGCCAGTAGCCACTTTTTGCAGCAGCTCAATCGTCTCCTCCAGATTGCGGATGTAAGTGATGTTCTTCTCGCGCAGACACTGTTGCGAGATACGGTTTTGGGCTCTTTTGCGCTCGGTTGGATCAAGGGTGGTGGTGGCTTTTCTTTTGGCTGGAGGCATGACGGAATGAGGTGGTGATAGATAAATCGCTGATAAGATTTGTTTTGAGGGAACGCAGTTGGTCTATATTGTTGCATTAAAGACAGGGGTTACGGGCTTTCGGGACGCCAGGATCTCCGAGTTCCCCGGATTTCCCCTCGGTAGCCTCGAACTAACTTGAGATCTTCCCCACAAACGACGGGTTTTCTCCTCGGTTATTCTTAATAAAGCTCTTCAGAGTGGCAATGTCTTGTTTTATTCTCGTCGGCCTTGGTAAGTCACAAAGTCGGTTCCATTATACAACTATATTACCATGTTTCTCACTTTGATATAGAGATAATTACAAAGTAAAGCGCACAATCAAGCAAACGTCTGAATGACCTCATATCTATGCTTCTCAAGATATACCGAGAACTTGGTTAGGCGGATAGAATATTTCTCCAATTCCTCGAAGTCGACTTGGTATCCGACTTCATTTGCCCACAACTCGGCATAGATCTTGGGGTTTCTCACTGCAAGATCTTTCGCTTCTTGCTCACCATAGAACTCGAGCTTAATTTCAACTCCGCTAACCCGGCTCAGCTCCTGCACAATCTGAGCTGGCGTAAGTGACTCGGCACCCAAGTCTATTTCATGTTTGTTGAACGCCAGAGGTTGAGTAATTGCAGCCTTGAGTGAAGATATGTCATTGAAATTTCCGGGGAACAACTGCGCTCCGAGGCGCTGGATCTCGATGGCGGATTTGGATGATGGGTCTCGAACAAGTGCGTGGACTTTGACGCCAGCGCTTAGGAGTTCTCGAGCAGTCGCACCGCCCTGAGTCCCAGTTGCGCCAGTGACAAATGCAATAGTCTGGGACATGGTGTGAAAGTGAAAGGAAGGTAATGTTTTATGGTGAAGTAATAGGTGTGCTAACTCTCAAGTGCTGATTTTGCGACTTTCTCAAGAGGTATTCTGGAAGGAGGAGTGGGATAGTTTAAGTAGCTGGCCTCAACAGACTAATACCACGAATTTATGCCCTCCTAGCCGAAAGGAGAATACACCTCGATGATGTGGATCTTGGCCAGGGTCTCTGGGGCGATCACAAATATTACGGCGTCTACGTAGACATACAAGCTATTTACTCCTCAGAGGTCCGAATTGTAGGTAGAAATGACTACTTCCTCAACTATCACGTTAGATGGCACGCTGTGGACTTGCGGATACGTTTGAGGCGGACTTGGCTATTCCGTATTCAGTAACCAGCTCGACAGAATTTCGACGCTAGTCCAGGTTTAGCATGGGGCATTACCAAGCATTGGAGACATCACATAATTACGACACTACCAAGACATCAACCCGAAATCATAATGTTTTAGAAATAAAGGAGTGAGTAACATGGTCTACTGCGGTAAGCCAAGTAAAGCGTGCTCGGAATGCCGAGTCAAGAGGAGAAAGGTATATCCCAGTCGTCCTGTCCCAAGAGATCTTAGCGTGTTAACAAATTTCGGGGCTAAGTGCGACTTTGTCGAGACCAAGCATGATTCGCATTCAAAGTACATCTGTGCCTGAGCGAAGTGTAGCGTGCGAGGTGATAGATAACGTCCCTAAAAGGCCCAGCAGCGTGTCGACAGTGGATCTTCGTCAAGGTCGATTATTCGATGCGGTGCTCCTGCGTGGCTATTCGGCATAGGAAAGACCGAAACGTTTACAGGAGCATCATCGCCCGTAAAGGTGATATCGGTATAGAATGGTTCTGACCTGGGCCTTAGAAACCCCTCGGAACTGTTCTTGGACTCGGTAGCAGCTATGGTGAGATATGCATTTCCATATACGTCGCACATCCGAGCTGACTCGCGAACCCAGTCATCCTTAGAATCCTGAATAATGCAGAGACTGTCGATCCACAAATATGGGATTTTCAGTTTCTGTGTCACCCAAAACGCATCCTGGAAAGTTCTTGGGAACGCTTCGATTGATATTCCGTCGTACAGCTGCTGAGCGGTGATGGTGTTTAGTGTAAGAGGCTGAACCGACCCCCAGCAATGGCTGAGAGCAGCGTACTTTGTATCTGCAGGTACATTGGTGCAGAGAGCGACCTTGTTTGTCGTTTCGTCGTATTTTAGTAACCTTGTTGGTAATAGCTTGGACACGTGTTGATGTCCATGCTGGGATGTACATTCCAACAGCCATTTTTGCATAAACTCGAGGCCATCTTTCGATTGTGGTGAAGATGGGATCTTTCGTCTCCTAAGGACGCCCGATAATGGGCTTTCTATGATCCTTCATCAATCAATGAAAAGGTAAGTACCATGTCACTCATCATGCTCACCTTGATCAACAGCAAATCCAATCGCTCCAAGGAGAGCATGTATAGTAAACTCCTCCTCTCTGTAACCCACAACTTGCATTCCTTGCTCGTTTTTCTGACCAGACAATGCGAGCTTGTATGACGATACATCTGATGAGTAAGCGGATGTCTGTTCGAAGGCCTCAAGCTTGCTCAAAGTGGGTGTTATCGTATGATAAATAATTCGACACAGATCGCATGCTGAAGAGCTTTTCTGCAGCTCCTGTAAACTCGTATAATACGGAATAAGGTGTGCTCCCGGAGTTTGGCTCAAGAAATCGCGTGACATGTAGGTGAACATGTTTTGGTACTCGGCAGGCCCCTCGAAGCTAGCATAGTATTTGTCCATTTTACAACTCAAGATATCGGACAGATCAAGCCTGGCACAAAGTTGGCAAAGCATTTTGGAAATAAATTACACAACGTTCGAGATGACTTTAGGCGGCTCTAGGAAGATATATTCTAAGTAGTAGTGCCTGATCTTGTCTTGTGAAGGTGTCATCAAGCCAGGATCATTGAGAGGTTTAATTAGAATCACGTGCTAGGACTCCGGAATTATTGCTGGTGGAGGAAATGTTCAACTTCTGGGTCAATGCATCTAAGGATAACATTTGAGTAGAAGTTGAATTTATAAATTCGTGATTCACCAATTCCTTTAATCTAGTCAAGATGTTGCCCGGGAAGTAACTCCAGGAGGCGCCAGCTAAATCAGCCTCGTAGGGCTGGCATCAATGGTGAATGGTGGGGTTAGGCAGCCTCGAACGTGGAAATAATCTTCAACAAACCACGCAATTTCATAACGGCCTCGGGTATAATCATACAGATCTCTGTATTCAGCTTAACCCTCTCTTCCAATAACAACCATGCCTAGCTCAAAGAAATCAAGTCGAGGAACATCCGTAGCAAACGAATTCAACCAAGCCCTCCAAGAAACCCCCGCATTCGAACCAATGCGATATACAGCAAACTACGTAAGGATGGCACAGGTAACTCCATCTTCGTCCAAGAACAAAAAGCATATTCTCACACGTCATCAGCTCGAACTTAGTTCCTTTGAGTTTCAGGATCTCATGGCTGGGCTTAAGGACGCGGGGAGACTCTTGCCCGAGAATTTTGATCCAGACAAGGAGCCGTGGCCACCGGAGGCAGAAGAGGTCAATAAAAGGATGGAGGAAATGTTAAAGAATTATGATAATCTTGCTGGGTGCTTCAAACAGTTTGTGCAAAGTGCGCAGGCTGCGGGTGCGGGTATGGGTGTCAAGCGCCAGTAGTGATGGTGTAGGAAATATGGTCGGGTTACTGGCGTTAACATATGAAGAACGCTACTATTCTTTTCCTTGAAAATATATTATCAAATATCTGAACTGAGTTCTAGAGTTGCAACAACTCGCTAAAAAAAAATACCCCAGAACTTTTAAATGGGCTCTTAGAACGGCCGCTCTGTTTTCTCTTGAGTGCTAGCAAAGCCACCAGGGATTAAGTGTTACATTTTCGCAAGAATAAGTACTAGGTAGCTTGCAAAAATTCTCCTCGTCGCCACGTTCCAACGACTGAATGTTATATGAGTGCCATGACCGCAACGGTCCCGTTAGTGGAGAGCTGTAAGACAGTAACACGTCTTTTGGTGGGGATCAATTCTAAGAACATCCAAGAGGTCAAGCATTAAAAAAAATAACCAGTAAATAAATTGATCAATACTATCAATTAATTAAAGCAACAACTGAACACTATCTTGCTGAAAAGGTTCCGTTGTTGGTCACCTTGATCTCTTCAACTTCTCAAGAGAGCTGGAGTCTGGAACCAAGTGCTTGGCGCAACTGTGGCTTGTCTTTGCACCGCCACACCACCCACCGACGTCAAGGCACCAGCCTCATCCAAGCTCTCACCTCCAAACTGTCCTCAAGACCGCCTCTCCCAAAATCTCCCTACAACCACCTCAATCACCTTCCCCCCTCCCTGCGCAACACCATCACAATGTCAAACTACTACTCATCGCAACAACCACAATACCCCGCCGCCGGCGGCCCCAACGCCGCGCAGAACCTGCAGTTCTTCCCCTCCCAGTACACGAACCCGACTTCCTCAACACCCCAGCAAGCAGCAGGAGGCTACGGATACGGCAACCAGGGCGGCTATGGCGTCGGAGCCCCAGCGCAGAACTTTGCGGCTCCCGCGTTTGGTGCGCAGGGCGTCAGTGGCAGGATGGGCGAGCAGGGCGGGCTGAGGACCGGTTGGGTTGCGGCGTTCTCGTCGGAAGGGTATGATGGTGAACCGCCTTTGCTGGAGGAGCTGGGTGTTAACTTTGGACATATTCAGGCAAAGGTATGTTGTCTTCTCAATTGATTGAGTGGCGATGCTGATTTTTCCTAGACGCTCGCTGTGTTGAATCCCTTCCGACGTATCGACTCGCACATCATGGACGACTCCGACCTCGCGGGCCCCCTCATCTTCTTCCTCCTCTTCGGCTTCATCCTGCTCTTCTCGGGCCAAGTCCACTTCGGCTACATCTACGGCCTCGCCGCCCTCGGCTCCATATCCCTCCACCTCATCCTCTCCCTCATGTCGCCCTCCGACGCCAGCGAACCCCAAGTCAACAGCTATCCCCAATACAGCAGCGATCCATCCGCGCCCCAGCAGCCGCACGACGGCCAGCAGGGCGGCCACTTCTCCGCGACGCTGACGTACCCCCGCAGCGCGAGCGTGCTCGGATACTGCCTGCTACCGCTCGTGGCGACGAGCCTGTTCGGCATCGTCATGAGGATGGATACACCCGTTGGCATCGTCGCGACCACGGCGGCTATTCTCTGGTGTACCTACAGCGCGAGCGGGATGTTCTGCGCGGTGGGACAGATGAAGCGCATGCGAGGACTCGTTGCGTACCCTCTTGCGCTGTTCTACGTTGGATTCGGCATCATGGGTATTTTCAGCAGCCGTGGAAGTGGAACGTTCTCCAACGCTGCTGCTAAGCTCAACGCATAAAATTGGTAAACGACACGTGGTTCTGACACGATGAGGAGTTTTGCTGCGCGCGGAAACTCGACGCTGTACATGATGACGCCCTCGCGGCCAAGATACGATGGAGGGGCGGTAGGCGTTCAGATGGCGACACGCAAGTTACACATACCGGGACATTTGTTCCCTTGTACTAGAATAATTATTTTTGTATGTCACGATTAAAAAAGAAGCAGAGACAGAAGGTTCAGGTTAGCGTTGAGTTGAGACTCTTTAAAAAAAGCAATTTTCAGATATGCAAAGACATCGTGACCATCTATATACCACAAACCAGCCAGCATGCAAAGGCATCAGAACAAAATGCATCCTCCTTGATCATGAACAACGTTGTTTCTTTTTTAAAACCGCACTCAGAATCCGCCCATCCGATTCATCATGCATCCGCCGACGTTAAGAGTACAAATATTGGAAAAGCTGCTTGCTCTCAGCAGCGTAATTAAAAATAGGGCTGATATGGAAAATCCCAGATTCCTCCGTCAATTCGTTCCTCGTGTCAAGGGTTCTAAGCGCCGTTGGTCTTGACGCCGTTTGTGGGAGCATCTTCAGCGACGCCGAAGAGCACAGAGTATTGACCGCCTGCGCCGGCTCCAATGATCTTCTTGCCGCGGATGGCGGTGTTGTCGATCAGAGTGGGAGTGTGGATGTCGTCGATTGTGCCTTGGCCGGTTTGGTAGTTGCTGGAGAAGCCCCATGAGTAGACCTTGCCGTCGGAGGCGATGGCGAAGTTGTTGTCTGTGCCGGCGGCGACAGCGACGATGTCCTTGGCGTCTGTACATTGGTTAGCGGATGGATCGAAAGTTGGGATTATGAGTGACTTACCAGGCTGGATAGTAGGCTTGAAGAGAATACGAGCGTTGCCTCGGTCGTCGAAGATGGTGTTGTCCTCGGACAGCTTGTCAAACTCGAAGCCGACTTGGTAACCATCGACACGGCCCCAGGTCAAGAGATCGCCCTTGTCAGAGCAAGCAAGTGAGTGGTGCTCACCGCCATCAATCTCAGTAATGTTGTAGTCATCGAGGTATGTAAGCTTAGCAGGTCGAAGAATAACAGCATCGTCCTCCCCAGCATTCGACTCAACACCAATCTCGCCAAAGTTGTTAAGACCCCAACCATAAACCTGACCGCTCTTGTCAATAGCAAAACTGTGATAAGAACCGCAAGCGATCTTGGCAATCTTGCCGCGAGGCAGACCAACACCCTGAGGAATGAGGGAGGACATCTTGTTGCGTTCAATGATACGGCGGCCGAGCTGGTTCTGTTGACCGCAGCCCCAGGCGACGACATTGCCCTTGTGGTCGAGAGCGAGAATGTGGTTGGAGCCGGCGGAGAGGGTCTTAATGTTCTTGAGGTCGCGGAGCATGAGAGGAGTAGACTGCACCTTTACGGTCTCTGAGAAGCCGAGGATACCGTCGCTGGATCGGAAGGTTCCCCAGCCGTAGACTCGACCATCTTCTGTGAGAGCAAAACTGGCGCTGTCGCTAGCGACAACCTGCACGAATTTGGTGCCAGGCGCGAAAAACTCGTCGGAAACAGCTGTTGGTGTGCTCTCCAAGGGGTTAATACCAGTATCATCTTCGTCCTCCGAGTCAGAGTCCTCTGACTTGTCCATGTCGCGAAGACCGCCATCCCAGTTTGTATCTCTTCCAAGCGCGCCTTGGTCGTTAACACCCCATGTCAAGATCTTGTTATCGTGCGTCAACGCGACAGCGTGCATGCCACCGCAAGAAATCTGGACAACGCCGACATTCGCGGCGGAGAGGTTATCGTTAAGTCGGGGACGCTTGACGTCAATTGGCTTCTTGTTGTTGACGCGCTTGCTTCCGAGACCAAGCTCACCGGAAGAACCCTCGCCAAAGACGTAGACGTCGAGGATCTGGGTGGGCGCGTCGTTGAGCTTCTTTCCAATCGCAGGAAAGTCGGACTTCTTCTTGGGCTCGGCCTTTGACGCAACAGGACGACCGGGTTTCTTGGCAGCGGGCTTCTCCTCCGCCTCTTCGGTCTTTGCTCGTGTCGTTGTCTTGGCCTTTGGAGCAGTGGCTTTGGTGGTCTTGGGTGCGGGCTTGACAGCGGGCTTCACGACGCGTTCTGTGGTCTTGGACTTCTTTGTCTTGCGATCCTCCTCCTGCTCTGGCTCAGACTCTTCCTCGACAGCCTTGCGCTTCTTGGTGGTGCCATTCGTGGCAGCAGGCACTGCCTTTTTAGCAGCAGCAGCTTTTGTAGTAGTCTTGGTCTCCTTCTTCGCAGCAGCAGCGGTGGTGGCCTTCTTGGGCGCTGCGGTCTTGGTAGCAGCAGCTGCTTTGGCTCGTGGCGCCATCGCGTAGGATTTGTGACGTGATGATTTGTTGTGTGTGTGACGCGCGACAGTTGTTGTTGTTTCTTTGGGTAAAGAAGCAGCTTGATTAAAAGTGCAAAACGTGATGCGTGTTGATGATAAGATCAAGCTTGGGAAGAGCGCGACAATAAAGAACAGAGAGTGGGTGGATTTTTTTTTATGAACAATAGGGAACATGGAAAAAAAAAGCTGATCTGACCGCGCTGGGCTGGGGGCAGTGGCAGTGGCAGTGATCATTTGCGGGCTGGACAGGGGGTGATGCCTGGATTGGGTGTCACCGCCCGGGAGCTGTCAGCCAGTTCCAATTGCGCTAGTGGTTTTTCTGCCGGACAAATCTCCCAGTTACGAGCCAGAACAGCAGAGCTTTCAAAGGCGGTGAATCGAGAGCTGTCCAATTGTTCATCTTATCTGCTGATACGCGACTCACTGTTGGCGGCGTATTGATGAAATGAACGTCCCATCGTTTGAGCACAGACGCTGCAATAATAGCTGAATTATACGTTGCAACCTTATTGTCGTCTGATGTTGGAGATGGCACAATTGACATCTGATCTGACAATGGACCTTCGTTTGGTTCGCGCGTTCGCAGAATGAACAATTGAACATCACCTCGACGCGTTTGCTTAGCGCCCAAAACATCCCGATGCGTCTGGCTCGCGAACGTATTGTAGTACAAACCCTCACAATGTTTGTTCGTATCACACAATTACACGTTTCTGTTCGTAAGTTGAATAGCGTAAATATTGTTCATTTCTGTATCCGTATCTCAGGTATCTATCGCCTCGCCACCCAACCAGTACCATAACCGTTCCCCAACGCCATTCAAATGCAATATTTTATTTTCTACCCCATTAAAACCGTATTCATCATCACCGATATCGTAAAATTTATTTTTGGGTAGTGAAGTCGATCTCGTTGGCAGGGTTAAAGCCACCATCAGCAGCCTTCTCGCAAGTGCAGCCACCTAAAACGCCACAATTAGCAAAGCTGTCGTCACAGGAACACAAAACTCCACATACCAGCAGGACGAGATCCGCAAGCGCAGGTTGAACCAGTAGGTGTAGCGTTCTCGGTGGCGGCGCGGTCGCATGTGCATTCACCGGCGGGACGAGCGCGGCATGAGCAGCGAGGACCGTTGACGGTGTTTTCGGAGGCGGCTTTGGAGCATGTGCATTGGAGAGCGGACTTTTGACCGCATGAGCAAGTGGCCTTTTGAGCTGTGGTGGTTTGTTAGAAAGGGTTGTGAGTGGTGGGAGGGATGAAGGATGTCACATACCACAGGCGCACTCGACGTTGTCGCCGGAGCGGCAGCAGGTAGCGGGGGTGTTGACGACCATTTTGACGGTTTGGAAGTGTTGTTGAGTTGTTGGGAAGAGTTATCAAATTGGTTATGGGATGAGAGAAGTGATTGAACTGTGAGATGCTTGTTTGGGATACTGAATCTTGGAAGCGGCTCTTGGTCTTATTTGTACTTGATGGCTTTCAAAGAGTTTGGCCCACTTTATCCAAAGCATCACAGTTGGGGACCTGAGAGCTGGTAATCGCATTCACTCTAATTGGTTGAGGACTGATGACTCAGCGTTCTCAGCCAATAGGCGATTGCTTATTCTTTTTTTGCTGGATTGTCGCCTCCCAGAACATGCCATGCTGATACAGACCATGTCATGGGTCTGTCAGCTAACGACCTAGACCGACTAAACGAGCCTCAGCATTTTCGCTATGTCCGTCATTGGTTCTTTACCTCAGTCTTGCCTTGTCAGCAATGATACTGCACATGCAACATTTCTCAGTTGCAAAGTTACCTCTAGCTAAATGCAATTGCTGATCTTGGGATAACCTCTTTAATATTGAAGAATTACCTGAGTACTACTAGTCATTGGCTTCAGCGATATTTATAAATAATAACTACGGAAATCATTTATCAGTTGTGATCACTCACCGATCACGACCAGGTCCTTCGCCGTTACACAGCGCCACTTCCGTGCTCGATGCGCTTCACTCCGCGTCGGCTGTCTCCTGTCGGTTGTTGCTGCGGTCCCTGCAAGCCACCTTTGCCAAAACAGGGAACTGATAAAACAAAATAAGCGCCTGTACCCTGCAAGAAAAGCAACATGAACAAGATGGCTTGCAGCCAACACAGACACCCATAACCGTGAGCCACCCGCTGTTGACGCGAGTTGTCTTAATAAGCATTTCAACTACATCTCTTGTCTTGACACTCAAGCCATGCTCTACAATACTGAGCTACTCTATCGGGTAATAAAACTATAGTTATTAATAAAATAAAAATTATTATTTTTCTTTTAATATTATTTAAATATTAAAGTTATATAAATAATACTGCAGTGTTATAAAAGCCGAATTTAAGAGATATCTATAGGGTATTTCGCAATGACATTTACCAGTCTCTGTCTTTTCTCTTCGAGCGCGAGTGATAGTGCTCAACTTTGAGCGATTAGTCATCGATCAACGGTCCTATAGTTTAGTGGTAATGACGTCGGATTTTGATACTATCAGAAGCCTTCCGAAGACCCCGGTTCGAACCCGGGTAGGACCTCGCCTTTTTTTGTCTTGCCCGGTATGTACCATCATTCATTACTTTTTCAACTCGTTGAATGCTCAGGTTCTCCATTTTTGCTTCTGTAAACATTTAATCTTTCTGCCACTTGTCGTACAGCAAATACCGTTATCCAATACACAGATCCTGCAGCCGATACCGGCCGGCCAATTGACTGATCACTACTGTTCTTGCGACGGCGCACGGAAATGACGGGATGTCTGAGTTACTTTAATAATGATATGAATGGATATACTTTACGGTGTGACACTATACCTTACTTGCCGTCATTTGTGTCTGTGTCAAATGTCTTGGTCTTGAGCTCAAGTCAACTGCCTCTTGGTTGGATTACTTTTGTGGGGACACTTGATGTTAGCCAACCTCCATTCTTGTCCATCAACTTACCACTGTTCCCGCGTCTCTTTACATCTCACGTGTGAACAAAATGGCAGCTCCTAGCCCATCTGATATAAGTGACTCCACTATTGTGGTAATCGGGTATGCTCTCACCATTAATCCCTACCTACAACCCCGCTAACGCTAACATCTCAGTGCTGGCATCATCGGTCTTACCAGCGCACTAAAGATCCAGCAACTAACCGCCGACTCACCATCAACATCAGTCTTGCTCGTGGCAAAAGAATGGCCAACTTCAATCCCTGGCGCACCAACAACTCACTCTGTAGACTATGCTTCCATGTGGGCTGGCGCTCACATCCGACCCATCCCCGCCTCAACGCCACAGTTGCGTCGTGAAGCCAAATGGGTGAAACACACTGTCGCTGAGCTTGAGAAACAGCGACAGATCGAACCTTGGGCTGGGATAAGGCGTCTTCCAGGTATTGAGTATCTCGAGAGCCCGTCACCTGAGTACTTGAAGCAAGATGCTCAGAGTTTCGCCAACGAGACTGGACTGCCCGGATATCGGAAATATGAAGCGCATGAGTTACCTGAAGGTGTAAAGTTGGGGTTTGAGTATGAAACGTATTGTATCCATGCGCCGTTATACACCGCTAGTTTGCTGCGGAAGTTTATTGTTCAAGGTGGAAAGACACTGCAGAGGGATTTGAAGAGTGAATGGGAGGCTTTTATCCTCGTACCTAGTGTCAAACTAGTCGTGAATGCGAGTGGAATGGGCTTTGGGGACAAAAAGTGCTTCCCCATCAGAGGTGCGATAAGAATTCATTGCCGTAAACGATAACAACTGACAGGAACCAGGTCAGACAGTGCTAACTAACCTCACCGCCGCCGACAAAACAATCACAACTCAAAAGAAAGACGGCACATGGAGCTTCATAATTCCTCGCTCTTTTAATGGAGGAACAGTCATTGGCGGTACCAAAGAAGTGGGAAACTGGCAGCTTGAAGCATCACAGGAAACACGCAGTCAGCTGTTGAAAGCTGCCGAGTCAATCATACCACAAGCATGCGATAAGGGCCAAAGACCTGAGACGATAAAGGTAATCAAGGATGTTGTTGGAAGAAGACCAGCCCGCGAGGGTGGCATGAGAGTCGAGACTGAAGCTAAAGATACGACATGGGGTGTCAAGCATGTGGTTCATGCTTATGGCGCTGGAGGACGGGGATTTGAATTATCTTGGGGCGTGGCCAGTGAAGTGGCTGAACTTGCAAGCAAGATACTGGAATCGAAGTCTAGCCCTCGATCCAAGCTGTAGAATTTGGGGATCTAGGTGGGAGCTTGTATGATCTATGATAATTATGGAAATGGCTCGGGATCCTTTGCGGAGCTTCGGTCAATGCTATCGGCCTAAGTAGTAAGAATATTTGAAAGTACTATTCCGTTTGTTCTTCCACGAAGCTAATCTCTATAGCCAAAACAGCTAGGCGCGAAGCGCTTGTATAGGAAAACAGTTACAACACCTCATGCAAGCGATACCAGTCCAATCCAACATTCAATCCTCCTAAACCTCAAATCCGAATGCGAAGGCTTGAGTTCTATCATCTGCGGCGACGAAAAACATGATCTGAAGAATATTAGTAAATCTCCAAGCCAAGCGCAGTTGCTTCAAGTCCAAATTCTCCAAACTCACTTGGTCGTTCTTGATCGTGTGCTTGAAGGTACCCAGATCAACAGGGGCTCCAACGGCAGTAGACACGTTGGGGCCATCAAATCTGTAGGTTCTAACCCTGACAGTAGGACCATTGACCTTGACTGCAGAGAGACCGGTGATGGCAAGGTTGTACGTCTTCTTCCGGCCACGGGTCGGATTGCTGCTAATATCTTGACGGTTCCCGCACTGCCGCCTCGAGTCGCGTAGACCTCAAAGAGCTCGTCATCAGACGGAGATGTCCCGACTCGGCTACCCAGCATGGCCTGGTTGTAGTATTGGTAGACGTGCCATTCGCCTGCTGGAGAGTAATCTCCACCACTGTTCTTAACCAGGAGATTAGCCAGAAAGTCGTGTAGCTGCCCCTGAGATGCCCAATTGGCGCGAAGACCGTGAGCGTTGTGTCTTTCAAACTGAGAAATGTAAAAGACAGCGCCTGCTGGGTTTTGTTCGCCGTCCCATGAAGCATACTCGTTGATGTTAATTGGGCGCTCTGGTAACTTGTACTTCTTGCGTAAAGTATCGAATTGTGCTTTCGACTCTCGTAGATTGCGATCTGCTGCAAGGAGATGCCAAGAATAAAAATCTGGGATGGTATTGGTCTTGGCAATAAACTTGAGGTAGTTGTTGTACCACTCGCTATCCACTGTAGGAAGTGTTGTTGTCGAAGGGCGGTGATTTGCACACCAGGCAGCTCCTTCCTATGGCAAGTTAATATAGGATACTGATATTCCAGCAAGATACTCACCTGATTCTGTCATAGGTGCGTTTCCACATATTGAGATACTGGGTTTGAGGAGCATCCCAAAATAAGTCCAAATCAGGCTCATTCAAACTCAACGCGCCAGGATTAGGAAAAGCACAGAGGGCCTGAAAATAACCAAGACATATTACCCCACCGGAGATCTAGTCGAGGCAATTAAGCTCATAAGCCGAGATACACACAACAAGGTACCTATCTATTTCCATTTGCACAGTAAGCCTGTTTTGTTTTCCTTTATAGTGATTGATGCCTCTCCGTGTGATGCGCTCTAATCTTACCACAAGATAACTTTCACTGGCTGATAGCAATGGCTCGTTGGATAGACGTACTGTGGTGGTCGTTTCGGTTTATGATGATATTAGCTTTGTCGAATAGTGCTTTAGATACAAGCTAGCATGAACAGCAGTCGAGACCTAAAATTCCGAATCCATATGTGAGAGAGCTACATAAGCATTGGTCGAACACTTTCCGGCATTGGTGGCGCACGCCGCCTGCCGTCTGATTTGGCTATCAAGGTACCAGTGGACTTCTCTGCTGAGACCCATGGCGGTTGAATATTCCCAAATGGATATCTTGAATTCGGTGACGTGTAGGCGCGTGAGTTCAACTGTCAAGAACAGGTTTCCGGTGGGATAGATCGTTACGCCTTATTCGTTGGTTAGGTTAGCTAAAAGCCGACTTGAATCGAGAGTCTAACCTACGGGTCAGCACTTCTCGTATTGTGCTCTGACTATGCCGGGGTTCGATTCATGTTTCTAGACGAGCGAAGCGCCGTATTTGACAGCATTGGTGAAATGGACTTGTTCGTTCCCCGCACCATCCTCACTCTTGGATATAAGCGAGGGACGTGGCACACAGTTTTGGGACGCCCATGGGGCTGCCATATGATGGTAATGTCAACCCACTATAAAAGCATATTATTCTGTTGTAATTGGGAGAGTTATCAAAGATGGAACTATTTTCTGCAATCTATCGCCAGTCCCCTTCCGCAATGAATTGATTCTGAAACGCCCTGAAGTGCTTCTGCTTGCCCATCATTGCAATTCCCTCAATCTCCTCAGCCGTCAGCTTAAAACTCCACACATTCCTCATATAGTTCTTCAACCTCTCCTCACTCGAACTCGTCGTGATCACCACGATATTCTGGTCAATACACCAACGCAAAGCAATATCACCTTCAGTGACACCATACTTCTTGGCCAGGTTCGCGTACAGCGCATCTACAGGACCTGGCCTGGCACGTATAATGGCTGTTAGCGGTGCGTAGGCCGATAAAGCTATGTTGTTCCTGCGATGGTACTCTATAAGATTACCATGCTGCAGATAGGGATGGTATTCGATTTGGTTGATGGCTGGTGGGATTTTGGCTCTGGCGAGAATGGTCTCCAAGTGCTCCTGTATGAAGTTTGATACACCAATTGACTTGGCCTTTCCAGACTCTTTGACAGATTCGAGGATAGCCCAAGCTTCATGTAAATCTTGAGGCTTCTCCGCGAAGAACGGAGCATGAATGAGGTACAAGTCCACATAATCAAGCCCAAGTTTCTTCAACGAGGTATCAAAAGCGCTCTGTACGTCTTGCTTCTTCCAGCCATTGAGCTTGGTGACAACATACAGCTTTTCTCGAGGAACGCCGGATGCTCTGATAGCCGCACCGAGCTCCTCCTCATTTCCGTACGCTAGATAACTGTGAGAAGGGGTATGATTTTGGAAGGCACTAGAAGAACATACCTGAAGCACCGTCGAGGTGATAAAAGCCACTCTTTATCGCAGTCAACGTATAGTTGAACGCGTTCTCATCATAGTCTGTTCTTCCTCCCTTCTTGAAGTTTGCGGTTCCTAAACCGTACGCTATCTATTTCTCGTTAACCTCAAGTCGAACACACAGCGAGATTCAACTGACCATTGGGATGTCGTTTCCATCGTTGAGTTTGATGGTGGGTAGAGTCGGAGCAGTAGTGATGGAACCCATAGTGTAGTTTTGGAAGCTTGGTTGGTGCTGGGTAGTTTCTCGTTGTTTCTGTGAGGTGGTATGTTACCAAAAGCAGTACAATACAGTGTATATATCACCCGTCGATCCCTTATCTCTATCCATTCATCCGCTCAAATACCGATATCACCGTCCTCCGCCTTCCCGAAAAAGGAGCCTCGGTTCGAATGCTGGTCCACCTCCAGGAGTGACATATCACAATCTGTAGGACCGAAAGTCCGAGAAGGATTGTGTACGCGTCTAGGCGATCTTTTGGATACTACGCATGCTGCATGTCATGTCATTTGGGTCACAATATGATATGTCACGCAAGTTGCTGCCGGTAATTACGAATCACCAAAGATGGAGGGTTTGTGTAACCCGAGTTCCGTCTCCGCACATAGAAGTTCCTTTAACTATCGACACTAACTATTCGACCAACTAAGCTCCTAACTTAGCACGTAGTACTCTCCTCTTGTCTCCCGCAAAGTCCTCCCGCTACCCATGAACCGGAATCTGTTGACTGATCTATACTCAATATCAAAGTCCTCTGTTCTAAAGGTTTCGAGTATTTCTGACAGAAGTGGTTTAGATTAGCAAACGTGAACCTGTAGGCCGACAGGAAAGGGAGTGCACTTTACCTCTGAAATGATGGCGGCTTCCACCGTACACTGCAGTGACATTTCCGTCTTTCTTGCGATTCTTGTACCAGCTTCTGCATGACCCAGTCCACACCATCCGCTTGAGGAGTTCTTGCAGGTAAACGTTGTAATCATCCAGCGCCTGCTGTTTCACACAAACTGACCTGTCATAACGTCAGCGCATTCTGTCATATCATGTAGACCTCGTAGGAGAAATACTTGATATCTTCGGTTGCAATCTTCCTACACCACTTCAATATCCATTTGGCGACACAGAACACACTATCCAGAAGCGATCCATGACCCACTGCGGACTATCAGTAATGTAACCCCACTATTTTAGAGTTTACTTACCTGGACTATTCGGTCCAATGAAGATAAAGTAATTCGGCATATTCGCCGCTGCAACCCCAAAGTACGCTTCCGGCGACTCCCCCCACGCTTCATGGAGCTGATAGTCATTCCGCCCCTGCACTGTCCACGAGCGTCGGAAACTAGCATCGAATCCGGTAGCGCAAACAATAATGTCAAAGTCAGTATAGTCTTGTGTAGTTTGGATCCCTGACTCGGTGATCTGAACGATTGGATCAAAAGTGACACATGTGTTCTCCTGACGGAGAGCTTCCAGATAGCCGTCGCCTGGCGTTGGACGTCGACATCCGTATTCGTAATCTGGGATTAGCTTCTCGCACAGCTCTTTGTCGTTGCCGAGACGCTCTCGCATACGGTTGTATGCACTTTCGAGAGCGGCCTTTTGAGCGGCTGTGTCTTTGAAGAAGACGTTCCAGAAGTTGTCTTGGCTGTATACGAATCAGTAAGATTCTTGATGCCAGTGCTGTTACAAACCTGTTCTCAATCTCCTTACGAAACTTCCAGAGCGAGGCGGGATTTTCTCGAAATTTCTTCTTTTCCTCTTCCGTAAAGGCGAAGTTCGTTCCGTCTTTTGTGAGCTCTGAGGCGTAGTTGGCGAATATCCATGTTGGCGTGCGAACATAGGTTGTCAGTTGAGCAGCGGTCTTTTGCAGATGCGGAAGGACTTGGACACCAGAAGACCCGTTGCCGATGACTGCAATCTTTTTTCCTGCCACATTGATAGAAGGTTTCCTGGGAACCTTTCATTAGCTCAAGGTCTATTGGGTAGGCTGAGAGAAATACCAATCTGCAGTATGGACGATTTGTCCTTTGAAGTCAGGAAGACCAGGGATATCCGGCCAATGCCAATTACTGAAGCCGTCAGTTCGCGATATCTTGATTGAACTTCCTGTGAACATACTTGAGGAATCCAGACCCGTCGATCAGTATATCGCATTCATCCTCCTTTTCCTCGCCATCCTGAAAGATCTTCAGATTCCATTTACCTGCATCCTCATTCCAGGTGGCATCTGTCACTTTCGACTGAAATCTGACATTCTCAGCTAAACCATACTTATCAGACGTTCTCTTGATATAAGCCCAGATTTCTGGCCCGGAAGCATAGAAGCTGGACCAATCTGGATTTGGCTCAAACGGAAAAGTGTAAATGTGCGCTGGAACATCACACTGAGAATATGTCAGTCAACTATACTTTTGACAATTTTCTTGGAAGAAAACGCACTGCCACACCAGGATATCGATTAACAAGCCACGTTCCACCGACATCGTGGTTCTTGTCATAGATAGTCAAATCAATGAACCCTTGGAGCGATTCGTTGTACTTGGCTTCATATGCTAGCATGAGGCCTGAAAAGCCAGCCCCAACACAAACGATGCGTATGTTTCTAGGCTTGTATGCAGGCTCATCTAGCAGAGGAACCCAGTTCCTCGCATTGTGCGAGTTGGTTTCCGCGGTGGCTTGGACTCTCATTTCGGCTTGATTCGAATTTTACATAGAATTATGTAAGATGAGTGCAATTATGCAAATTGTGATATTAGGACAGCCTGAGCCAAAACAGGCAAGATATTATATACTTTGTGCCTGTCATACAAGGCATCGCAGTGAATCCAACTATGTAGGAGGCGCAATGTATATGCCGTATACGGCTAGGAAGGCGATGTCTGTGTCTAGTCGAGCCCACGGTGCAGCTGTCTGTCATTCTCTCTCACGGGCGAACGGCGCGGGCCGAAATACCTCGGCTCCGAACTCCGCGCCAACACACATCATATCACGTCTATATCAGGAAACAGCTGCAGCCAGAAGGATTTCGATCCGAAAGAATAGAGTTTAGACAACTAACACCTGCATAATCGGCGGAGAATCGGTCTTAGCCAGGAGCAGGTGGGGAACAGATTGCGCGGCCATTTCTAAGCGATTCGAGCCTAACAGGACATGACAGGGGGCGGGACGGCTCGCTCGGCTCCCCATCCTACGCATTAGTGTGAGCCGAGGCTAGCCTATCTCCGCCTAGGCGGAGTTGAAAGGTCCTGTCTCTTTGTTTTCTCTAACTTGGGCAGGGGGTCTGGGGAAACTGGAGGAAACTAATTGTCGATCGTTGTGAAGTGTTGGTATTTTGGCTTACTACTATAGGTAGGTCCGTATGCATGACGTCGTATTTGTATGTTATATGTCATATTCTGAGTCATGAAGACGGCTGAGAGATAAGAGTATGTCTTGGAATATGTCAGGATATCAAGGTTCACAATCCTATGTTAGTCAAAGTGGCTCATAATGGAAGTAAGGGCGTGGGATCGAGCAATATCGAGACGGACTGAACATTCATCTTCTTTGGATGATTTGATAGCTCACACAAACTGATTTCACTGATGTTTTGATTAACAACTAATACTGAAAGGGCGTCACAATCACTGTGTGAACTTTCAACTTTTGATTATGATTTATCTCTTAAAATAATCTCACTGTAAGTGATGATCAATCCGAAACATTTGTAAAGCCCGGAACGCGGAACCGCAATGATCTGACTCCTGCCAACTCTAACCATTACCAAGGCCTCCATATGACAGTTCAAAGGAAGGTTTAACCGGCAGATGATCTACCGAGATGATCTGATTCTTACAGACGGGTATCAATCCCTCGATCCGATCAAGGTTGCGGCTCAAAACACGGCCCAAGCGGTAGATGATACTCCTTTCATCCACAACAACCATCACAAGACCCTCCATAATTCCATTATGGTAACTATTCGGGCCATGCCCGCGCGGTAGTTGAATAGAGTTTTCCTGATTGTAACCATCACGGCTGCTGTACCCCTCAACAAGAGCGTGGGGTGGACTTCACAAAGGGGTAAGTGATGCGAATTCCATGACCAGAGTTATCACGAGGCGCTTCATGATACCGAAGGAGGAGAAGCTTACGACACGGCTTAAACAGAGATGTGTACCTATTCGAGTATTGGAATTGTTGGAGATATGGAGACGATTGTATGTACGACGCCGTTGGGATGCATTGCGTTCCAAGGATCAACATCCTCCAGTCAACGGAAGTCCCTCGAGAGTTTGCGAGGTTGAGGAAATTAATAATCATGATCGTGGTAGTGGTATGGGATCCACTGGTATAGCATCAATTTCACTGCGGTAATGGCGGAATAGCTCGAGATAGACGTCGGAGAACAGATCAGGAAATGCCTTCTCTCCGTCCATGAGAGGGAACTATTTGCCCTTGAGGGAAGATACTAGATCGAAGACGTGTATATAAAGAGCTCCAGAACCCAGATTGACTAGTCCTCATCATCAGCAACAACAATTCCATCATCGTATCCAATATCACTTGACTAGTCTTCTCACCACAAGGTGCAATCTTTCACCTCTATTACTATATCAAACTCAGTACGTTAATCTTCACACAAAATCTTACCTCGAATCTCCTCTAACCAACATCCTAGAATCAAACCACCAAAATGCAGCCCCGTCTTGAACGTCTCCAGCCCATGCTCGGCAACCCTCTCTTCGAGAGTATCCTCTGGGGCCATGAATACGACCTCTCCAGACTCAACACCGATCTCCGCCAGAGGATCGAGTCCGGCCAATTCAAGCGTCTTGTCTTTTACGGCATGGGCTGCTCCTCTGTCGTATCCGACATCGTCAAGGGCTTCTTCCTCAATGAGAAGATTCCCCTCCATGTTCAGGTCATCAACGACTATGATCTTGACTGGTTCGTTGACCGCAATGTCATGAAGGACCCTGCTACACTGTCTATTATTGTCTGCTACAGTGGTTGGTCCGTCGAGCCGTGTTTGTTCTTTGAGACTATGCGGGAGATGACTGGCAACAAGAACTTGATTGTTCTTTCTGGCGGTGGAAAGATTCAACATTTGTGTGAGGAGCACAATACTTCTATTATCCTTTACAAGCTCCGTCATGCGGATCGCGAGTATCCTCTTTACCACGTCCAGCAGTTCTTCTCCATTTTCCTGGATCTCTTCCACAAGCTCAAGCTCACACCATCTTCCTACCACAAAGAGCTTCAGGACTCGGTCAACTTCTTGAAGACTGAGTTCAACGACGCTACGCTCAAGAAGGCCCAAGCTATTGCTGAGAGGTTGAAGAACAGTCGTATCGCGCTGCTTAGTACCGCTGATTGGTACGTCACGCTCCTGAAGCAGACGACTATGTTCTTCAACGAAATCGCCATGGTTCCTACACACCGCAACCTCCTGCACGAGTTCTCGCACACCGAAGTTGCGGCTTACTCCAACCCCTCTGAGAAACAAGCCATCATCACTTTCCTTGACTCCAACGCAGATCAATACACCAAGGACAAGGTCAAGACTCTAGAGGGTCTATTCGGCAGCAAGGATGTTCCGCAGAACAAGAACATTGAGTTCATCAACATTGATCTCAACCAGGACAACTTCTTCAAGAAGTTCTTCTACGGCCACTTCTTCACTGTTTACGTAGCGTATTACCTGGGTATTCACTCTGATGTGGAGGGACGAGATTTGATCTCGATTGCGGCGAAGAACCCGTGGTGGAGCCAGCGCAACATTGAGCTGCACCCCAAGTGTGTTGATATCCCCTCTGAGCTCAAGGGGTAGATGGGCTATGTCCTGATGGAGCTGAGTGCATTGCAGGATGGGTGGATACGCGATGGTTTCTCAATTTTCAACAAAGCGAGGACCGTCAAACAGGAATTGTTTAATGTCTTCTGCACAGCTGTCGCACTCTGTCATTCTCTTTGGTAGATTGAAACATGTATATTCGCTCCTTAAATAGTTTCAACATAGCAATGGCAATCCTTTCACTCTGAGACATTGACCGATCTATTCTACCGTGGTCTCTTTAAGGTGGCGGGGCAAAGCATAGTCCTTTTTACTTGTCATATTTAGCAATTAATGCCCCCATCTCAAGTAGAAAAACGGGATCTTTGTGGATCGAACATATCTAAAATTTAACCTTAAATTCCGGAAACGCTTCCGTATAAAATTTCAGACTTCGCTATAAACAGTGTGCCCAAGTCAAATAGAAAACGCCCATTATGCGCTTGCCCAGCGTTCCACCCTCTAATCTCTACAATTATTTACATAATGCGCTTCTGAAATATCGACTTCATATGCAAATAAATATCCATCAACCAAGCTGCAAATACCAAGATAGTCATAACAGTGGCAACCCAGGATATGGCGCTGGACTCTAGTTCTTCCCCAATATACACCGTAGCAATCGTGAACCCAACATTAGGGAAGACAATCGCCCACCACGGAAGCGCAAAACTCATCTGCTGCCGAGACTTATCCCCGCGGAGTTTTGAAACCAAAATGGGTACGTGCGCAACCGCGGCAATTGCGAAAAGCCAAAAGGTAAACAGCCAGAGAAATATTCCTACCCACAACGCCATGATGTTCAGCGTTTCTGCTGCGGTGGGATGCTTCGCGAAGTAGCCGTGTCCGTCTGGGATTGCTTTTGCGCAGCCGATGAGGGCTATGATGGTATAGCCTGCAGAACCCACGGAGATAAAGAGGCCTGGCCTGAGATTGAATGGGCCAAGACCGTTGACGAGAAGGTTGCCGACAAAGTGGGGAAGAAAAAGGAGACAAAGGATCCAGCCGAGGCCCTCGAAAGCAATACCGGCAACGATGATGGGTATTCGTTCTGACGGAGGTTGATCCGCTGCGATTACCGACGCGACAGTTCCAGTGAGCATAGCGTTGTAAATCATCAGAAACATCGGAGAGCTCATACTCCCAGGTGCAAACGGCGCAAGAGAAAACATGACCACAAAGATAACAACGTTATACGTCAGCGTAATAGCGCCATAAATCCAGAACAGGACCCGAACGGTATCGACAAGCCACGACCCAGCATGAGGAACACCAAAACTCTGTATCCCCATGATAATCGTCGCCATCGAAAGCCACAGCGAGCCAGTAAAGTAGGCTTCAGGCGGTTTCGTCACAGACTTGAGCAAACTAGCCGGTCTCCGAACAAATCGACACACCATAGCTGTGCAGAACAGCACAAACAGAACGAGGTTGAGAATAAAGACCACGACGCCAATGGTATGTAGCCCGCGAAATGAATACGGGCTCTTTGATAGCATCAGGGCCACACCGCCTGTGGACTGCGTACAGGTGAAGTTGCCCCATGTGAAGCGATCGACCAGTGAGACGGCGCGTTCTTTTTTAGGTTCAGGATTGTTCGGCTGGGCGGCTGTCTTGGGGAGCTCGTCTTGCGGCATGGCGAGGCTGTGGTAATTGAAGGTAGATCATGGAGTGAAAAGCTGACGTTGGAGGGTGGAGATTAGGAGGGGTAGCTTGGCGCGTTTGTTGAAGTGAGGTCAAGGTCAGTCAGTCAGTATTTATTTATATCCGTGCCCGACCAACATACGCGAGTGAAGGGTTGTGGGTCCAAGACACCGAGGCATTTCAGATCTTCATTTTGTAGCTCGACCAATCGGGTTTTTAGGAATAGTGTCCGTCCACGGCGCCACTTAATCTCGCGAGGAATAAAAGAATCTGGGGTTTTATGGAGAATTAAACTGTAGATAGACGGACTTATTGCAAGGAAAGATGTAGTAAATCAGTCTTTAAATTTATTACTTTACATGTAAGATATTTTCAGGCAGTGTTTATATCGGTGTCAGGCAAATGCGAAAAACCGCTTTCAGGGTACCAAGTCAACATCACTATGGCCCTCTGCAGGTAGCAAATACCAAAGTGTTGCAGTTAAATGAATTTATAATGAAGTAACTGAACCCAAGTAATCTAAACCTCAGAGTGTAGGGGTAAACTATAGAAACTGTATTAAAGGCGTTTGTCGCGTTAGTGCTGGCTCAATCCAGCTATGCGCAAATGCGGAAAACGAAGACAAGTCTTTCTCAGCCGCACTATCCTGGTCTATCTGACCTATCACTAGCTAGCTATGGACAACCGTGCGCAGTACCTGGTCCAGGTATCCATTGGGTTCAAATATAATCAATGCCCCGCATTGTATGACAACCAGTTCACCGACTCTGTACTCTTCGTCACTTGGTTAAAACAGGCTCAGCTACAAGCTACCATGGCGTCCCCTTCCATCTCTATAGACTCAGATGCAGAATCTGAGGTCCTGCCCACAGACCAGTATCCATTACCTTCCGACTCAACTGCGGATATAACGAAATGGTCGAAACACGAAGTGACAGATTGCAACCCGGCGAGCCATGAACAACAAGCAGTGAGTTCTTATCTGAAATCTAGACGCTTGAAACAGAAGTATTCTTCATCCTCCTCCTCCTCCTCGAGTGGGACACAGAGTTCCAGTGGCTTCTTATCACCCATGCCACGGTTGCCACCGAGACAATATCGCCCAATAAAGTTATTTGGCTTCTGTACAGATCGCGGGAGACATCAAAAGAACAAAGACTGCGGGGGACCAAGTGAGAAAGAAGAAGAATGTCCAGTGCCGGAGTTAAGAAGGAGGAACGACTCGACCAAGGACTCGGATCGGGTCTCCACTGTCGATCAGTTTGCACATGATGATTCCGGCGTATACTCATCGGATGACATACGAATTCTGACTCAAAGCCGGGAAGGCCAACATCTTTCTCAAGATGCAACTCAATCACTCAAGGCAATGACCAAAACGGGAAATATTGATGAATCTCATCAGTATCCCAACACACTACCTTCTCGGAAATCTGGACAATCGCATGCTACTTCAGAAGAACTGGATGACAGAGATTCCTCTCCAACGCCTGACAGCGATAGTAGCTCTTCCACCACGGAAACTTACGTCAATAATCGCAAAAGCCACATTATTGACAGCATTGTCTTTACTGTGATGCAGTGGTTGCGTTCAAGGTTGGACATGTGGCGTAGGAATGCCGGCGGCATCTCAAACAGCGCATCTGGGATATCTGAAACACAGTTGGGCTCACATCTCCGCACTGGGTTGTCCAACTCTGACAATCATGGTAACAAGAAGAGAAAGGCAGCGGAAAGGGACGATCACGACACGGAGAACGAGGACGAAGGTGGCAAGAGGGAGGATCCGCGGAGTAGTGGTGTGTCTATACAAGGGCATGAGGATCCAAAGTACGCTTGTCCGTACTTTAAGTACAATCCAGCCAAGTACAAAGACTGGAGGACATGTCCAGGACCTGGCTGGAGTGACGTTCATCGTGTGAAGTGCGTATCAGAAATTCATCCTGCTGTAACGTCTGGCTCTAATATACGGGTAGGGAACATCTCTATCGGCGTCATAGGCAGCCTCAACATCGTTGCGCACGCTGCTGGCAGCCTTTCGCGGACGAGCAAGGCGTCATGGACCACCAGAGAACCGACATACCGTGCCCATTGCGAGAAATGGAGTATGTTGAGGGCTTTGACGCAGTGCAAGAAAGAAGCCTTAGATCACGAAAGCGAGCTAACCAAAAGCTTTCGGAGACCGAGAAGTGGAGGCGAGTTTTCAATATTCTGTTCCCGCATGTTCTGGATGATGACATTCCTTCTCCATGTAAGTTTAATTGTCACAATAACAATGATTTCTTGACTCTTTTCGATGCTAAACACTGTTAGTCTATGACTACAGCCAAGTGCCACAGAAGGAGGATGACTGTCACCCTGAATCTTGTTATTTGGCACAATGCGAACAGTACATGTTGAGGGAAGTGCCGCAGCGCCTTCGACAAGCTTTGGGGAGGGAGCTAGACCGAGACCTGACCATAGTGGAGGAGAACCTGAGGCGAAGAGCTGGCGACTGGGTGAAGACTCTATTGGAGCAGGCCTTCCAAGAACTGAGGCAAATCCGGCGCCTGGGCAGCCCAGCTCAACGCCCTGAGGCTGACAACGATATACCTGCACCAACTGAAGGACCCCAGCTTCCTATTTCTGAGCTGCCTAGCGTTGAAGGTGCTAACCTGCATCTTGAGGAAGAGGGTGGAGCGTGGCTAGATAACTTAGACCTCGACTCTTTTGATCCATCCTCTATTCTTGAGGAACTACAATCCTCATTTGATAATGGTGGGTTGATCGAAGCTCTATTAAAGCCGGGTGAGGATGACGCTGGCGAGGCCACGAAACAGTCTGATTCCGGATACGTATCAAATAGTCCAGAATAGCTTTGGACGACTGTGCAGGTAGATAGTCATTTGGATATGTTTCTCAGGTTTAATATCGTGTAGGAAACACAGTCAATAGTCATTGCTTAGATACAAGTTGGTTCTTACATAATCTCGAGCGGCAGAATCCCTTCATCCTTGTCCCATCAAAGTTCGTCACCACACTTAATCCCCCTCACCACGAGGTTACGCCTTATCAGCCTCGAAAATAATCTTGATAACCTCAGGATGTCCATCCGAAGGACTAGTTTTAGCATAAAACTGTAGAGCCTTTGCATAGAACTTGGGCTCGTTCATCTTCGCTTCCACTACATCCTCTCTGATACTGTCCAAAACTGGCATATTATCGCTCGGCGATGGACTGATGATGACGCCATTTTCGACGTTTCCTTCTATATGATACCGTGCCCACACAGCATCGCCATATCTTTGCTCTCGGATGGCATCGACATACATAGTAGCCCATGGCTCAATTGCGGGCCATTTCCTTGTCAGAACATCGTGGATCGAGCGGTCCAGGAAGAGCTGTTCGACAGGTGCAGTCTCGTCCGTGAGGCTCATGGTGGACTTTCTAAAGACGTTAGTCAGTCTTTAAAATAGAACGCGGCATCGGCATCGAGTACAAAGACTGTGTTGATGAATGGTTATGCGTAAGTTGTGTATCAACCCGTAAAGTCTATCGATTGTAAGAATGACGGGATGAGGGGATGAAATGGCTCGTATTGAAGAATGAAAACGAGATTAGGCATCGGGCAGGGATTAGCGAACCAGTTGCCTCGAGCCACCGTGGGTAGACCAGCACCAACCAATAGATGACTCGGAGAAATGGCCCCAAAGTCTAAAACCCAAAGTGGCCTAAATTAAGAACAAAGAAATGCTTAACCCAACAAACTAATAAATTACGCCCGCTTGAAGGATTGCTTCAGGTGTTACCCCGAGTGTCAATTCATGTTATGCTAAGTGAATCATTTACTATACCTTTTGATGACAGCTTTTGCGACCAGAAACGTGAAAGATATCCCGTTACATTTACATACCTGTTCCACATTATATACATTTTGCAATATGTCAAAATAACACACAACTTAATTCCTGCCCTATAGAAGTGACAAGAATACTGGATGGAGATCTAATTTATTACTTGGTGGGTTCAGATTCCCATCAAAGTGATTCGTAGCTGTAACTAATATTATCTAATAAAATACAATATGGTGAGAATTACTGCTATTCCGTATACAGTATATGCTGTGCTATGAATAGCATAGTGGCTGACCTATTATTTCTGTTAACTTTATTAGGCTGAAAAAAAGTTACAGTTTAGAGCCTGCCGGGTACCCCGGGAATTGCAATCAACATGGATGGCCTCTGCGGCCGCTCTATACACAACGGCAGTTAGAATCAAAGTATATAAGAATTCATTACAAATAAGTAAGGAAGTTGATGGTACTCGGTATACCCTTTAGATTATATTTATTATCTTATGATTCTAAGCGTTAAATCTTATTAACAGCTAACCTCTTGTATGTATTCTAAGACACCAGGTGCTGCAGTCTGGGCTCTTATTTATGACCAATGCATTGATGAGTAAACATAGTGCAACATTAAATGCAGGGCTCTCATTTATCTAATGCATTCAGATTGGTTGACATGTGCAGACCGCAATCTAGGAAGCTTTAGGTCCTCAAGCACTTGTCCTGGCAAAGCTGGCTCCTGAACGGCAAGTGCGTTCCCATTGATTACATTTGAGGATGGACCTTGCCCTTATGCGGGCGCTACGAAAGTGCCCATCAAAGACATTAATGGCATAAACGATAAAAGACAAACTTCACAAGCCTGTTAGGTAACATTGTCTCAATCTTATTGGATGATTATAGTAATACTCCCACTTATTTTTAAGGCATTTCCAGGATACCAACTACTTCACTAAGTTCTGTCTGCTGATTTAAGCTCTCGGTTATAAGTCTCAACGATATTAAATGCACCAGGTTTAATCCTTCAGCACAACCCAAGCAGCACATGATCCGGAAGCCAAATAAATAGTAGCAGTGCAGAACTTGGCCAATTCATTTATCCTGTTTCTTTCTCTTCCTTCGATCTTGACTGCCTCCCCAGATCATATCAAGATGCGAAGCCTATATTATCTCTTATCAAGCCTGTCTGTCGCCGCTGTTACATTGGCCAGCCCTATAGTCAATCCTGAACATGAAGGCAATCTCGCTGTAAGACACAGCACTACTAATGGATTCGACAACATCCTGCCAGAACTTGGCACCAGAGCCGCCAAGAAGCCATTCTATGCTATCGCTCATCGATGTAACAACATAAGCGCTGTTCAACACGCTGTAAACGACGGTGCCAACGCCATAGAGATGGATCTATTCTCAGAAGGCGAAGATGGTTGGTGGGCCTCGCACGACGGACCAAGCAAGAATGGCAATAGAGCGAAAGAAATGTTTCATACTATCGCTGCTCATCGGAAGGCTGGCAAGCCCATTACTTTTGTCTGGCTTGATTTCAAGAACCCCAACGCCTGCGATCCTGGCAAACCGGCAGAATGGGGTTGTTCAATCGGGGCGCTTAGGGACCTGGCCAGACAGATCCTGGAGCCTCAAGGTGTTCGCGTCCTGTACGGGTTTTACGGAGTCCAGAATGGCAGCGCATACCGACTTCTAGAATCCGACCTCACTGCTAACGAGGCTCTGAACGTAGATGGCAGATCAGTTCCTCTGCAGCAATTCTTCAACAAAAAAGGACCTTCCGATATCCAAAAGCGTGTAGCTTCATATGGCTATACGCAGCTCGAGGAAGGATTTGGCAATTGCACAGAGCCGGGGGATGCACATCTGACATGTACTCAGCTGCGCCAGGAGGTTATTAGTGGTAAATTCGGAAAGGTGTTCAGTTGGACGGCAGTGATGGATCAAGTGCAGTTGGTTCAGAGGCTCATGGGCGTGGGTATTGACGGTATTATTTATGGATTGGAAGGTCCTTATGGCGGGAATTCTACTCAAGCTCTTGCGCAGATCCGCAGTTCGCTTGTGCAGAATGGAGGATACCGATACGCGGGAATCAGCGATAATCCATGGTAGTTCTCCTCTACCTAGACTGCTGGTTCCATATCTTATCAGTCGTCTTAATTTACTTTAAATCTTTATTCTTTTCATATGCCTGTCAGTAGAGCTGCGTCTTCCTTATTCTTAAATCTAGTGATGATGTAGGCAACATCCGCTGGCATATAATAACAGAATACTCATATGACTGTGGGACGTTGAATCACCACGAACAGCGCCCACGCAAGATACTGTTTTCAGTCAAGTGAAATGAGGTGGGATTAGCGCGAGGCTGTCACGATATTAGAGATAAACTTAACAATTTCTTCCGCGGTAACCAATTGGATCTTGTTAAGTATCATAGCTTGGTAGTTTCGGTGCACAATAGCCACTCAGTTAGTCCAAGGAGGAATAAAAGTTTCTCATACGTCAAAGTTAATCTTTAAAGTCTTCCAGTTTCGCTCCAGGTCACGACAGTCGACCAAGGAATCCATGATGCTCTTGCGAGGAGGACTCAGCTGTGTCTGAGGCCCTGAGATACATAAGAAAGTTCATGGCTTAGCAGTCTATCAGAGGGGTCGTCTCGGATGAAACGTGCCGTTAAGCAGCCTTCATGTTCCAGCTCCAAGCCAAACCACTGTTAGCGCGGCTGAGAATCCAATTGAAAGAGCAAGCATTTGTTCCCCCCTGTTGTTTCGGATAAGGCATGCCGTCAGTATGGCTGAGAATCCAATCGATAGGATCGATATTGTCACTCCCAGCGTTATCCGTCTATTATTGAGTCCCAAACAGGCTCGTTCCAAGCCTCATGGTAGGGCAGATTCAGCAGGGGAGGGAACCCAAGACAGGGGATGTAAAGTCAACCCCTAATAGTGAGGTCAAAGTCTACCGGGCTTGGCATTACATAGAGGCACAACTGCATACCGGATCTGCGCTCTGATGTGCATTTTCCCAACTACTTCTTCATCTTACAAACTTGAACATTTACCTACAATGATTGCTTTTATGCTCTTCTGTGCAGCTCTGGTTGCCGCGGATGTCCCCGTTCCCAACCTAGGACCGGAGCTCAGCGAAGACATCGGCTTTAAACAAACCCGATTCTACGAGTGCAATGCATTTATCCAGACCTGCGCTCCGACTATCTCTTCCTGCGCGTCCGTGATTTGTAAAGAATGCACCGGCCTTGGACAAAAAGCTCTGAATGCCTGCTGCGCGACAGAGAGCGAGCCGGTGTACTGTCTTGGGCCTGCCCTGCGTGCACCTAACCAAGCCGATGCCTCCATAACTACATCAGAGTCTGGTGCTACGGCGTCATCGCAAGGCATCAGCAGTGTGACCCAGACCCAGGCATCTATGTCGAGAAAGACGTCTTCCGGGCAAGCAGCGGAGTCGTCTAAGAACGTGGGGCAGATACTTTCACACGTGAGTTGCACCCTTTGGTTGAGGTTTTGTAAAGAGAACTGTAGACTGAGATATAGAACAGGCTGATTCAAGTCTCGTTGGGTTCATGATGGCGTGGGTGTTGTATATCTTCTAACGGGGACAAGCCTTGTGTGTATTTTTAGGCCGCAAAGTCAATGTCTTGGGAGCTCTGATTGTGAGCCCATATCTACCTAGTTATATTAGCAATGAGCTACAGTGATATCAAGGAATGATTTTTCTAACATTACCATTATCTGAAGCTTGGGTCTACCCACTAAGATGAATAAGACTGACCAGCTCATTACATGTCAGATGATCAACCCGGTTAAGTGAGAATTACATTACGGATATTTTGTCTTCTTTACCTAAAATCGCATTGCTGCAGGGAATCTCCTTCTCGTTTGTGAATTTTGCTCAAGGATACGAGATATCGACTCCGATTGCAGCAGTAGACTGAATAAATTACACTCCGTGGAGCTCTATGTCAGAGGATAACGGTTAGTTACCAAATCTATGTGACAAAGCCTGAATGTATGTATTTACTACCCTCGTTTCTTCAAATACCCCTTCAGAGCATCATCCAACGTCCTGCTCTCCCTCAATGGAACTGCATTTCCCTTCTTCGTCAACCCAATCTTATTATGCCAAACAACTCTCATACCAGCATTCGTCGCACCCTCGACATCCCCTGCACTTCCAGCAACGAAAAGAATATCCTCAGCATCCACCCCTAGCTTAGGCAGAATAGCGTGATATGCTTCCTTAACAGGTTTGTAAAACCCACTCTCCTCAGCTGTGACAGCAGCGTCAAAAGTAAACGGCGTTTCATATCCAGCACTAGCCTGCTCCTCAACACCATGAATAGCGATGTATCCCGAGTGCTTGGAACAATTGGTGATAACGCCAAGTTTATAGCCCTGCGCTTTCAAAGCTTGCAGAACAGAGGGTACTTCATCCCACGCCTTGATGCTGGACCAGTTCTTGAGGAGCGCTTCAGGCGCTGATGGCGGGAGACCGACTTCGGCGGCGGCTTGTCTGACGAGGTCTTCATAGGGCTTGTAGGAGCCAGCGCCAAAGGTTATTTCTAGATAGCGCTGACGCCAGCGGCCGCCGTCTTGGTGGGTTTTTGATGGGGTTGATGCGTCCCATAGATCCCAGGAGTTTAAGAGGCCAGTGAGGAGATCGAAGACTATGGCTTTGGGTTGCCAGTCATCATCAGCGGAGAGGCTCATCTTGACGAATTTATTGTGATAATGTGGTGGTGACCCGATGTTTGGGATGAAGAGAGAGGATATTTATTTAGTGGTAACAGGAAAGAGATATTTATTGCACATCGAAGGATCAAGACCCCCGCTTGTTAAGGGCGTACTTGACATATCCTCAATTGTGGTGGAAATCTGGCAAGTAATCTCGCCGGTTTACAGCATACGGTCGGTCACTAAACATCATTTGCCGAAGCTCGGCACAAGAAGCCGAATAATTGCCATCATCTATTAGAAGTTATATATATCTTGAACGCGCCAACCTATCAATCAATGCTTATGTTTCGGCATATACTTCACGCTTCTTTTCCGTCCATATTCGTTCTCCCTAGCCTCAAGAGCAGCAAGCTTCTCAATTTCCTCTTGCTCACCTTCACTCGTCTCAGCAACCATCTCCTTCTTTGGCTCCCTCAGCTTAAGAGGGTCCTTCTGTTTTGAAGAAACTCCCTTGTTTTGTACAGCCTCTTCTTCAGAGCCATCCTCATCTCCTCCGTGACACACAGCACGTAATGACTTTGCAGTCTTGGTGAAATTTAAATCACAGTTGAGATAGCCTGCTCCTTCTCTGCTTCGATTCCAAGCCTCAAACCCCAGTATGTAGAGAAAGCCGTCCATGATGCGGTCTTCCCACTGGATAGGATGGAAACCAGCTTCAGAAGAGAACGCTTGGGCGGCAACCAAGGCTTTGAGGCATTGAGATACCTCTTTCTGGATTGCCTCGGTCGTGCTTGGTATCCTACCGTCGTGGGCTTCAATGTATGGTTGGAAGCGCGAAAGATAGCTGTTGAATGCTACGGGTACCCAGTACTTGTAACCATCTTCCGAGACGAAGTCCCTAGGGAAGGACTCCATAGCTCCGACAAACCACATAATGGAGAGGATAGCATCAATGACATCTTGCCAGTCTCTGTTCAGGTGTCTCCACCGTGAAGGATCTATCTCACGCTCTTTCGGTGGATGTGTCTGTGGCAGCGTTGCCAATCGCAGCAGTACATCCACTTCTCCACATGCGATAAGCCCTTTGATGCCCGTGATCCGTTCAGTGCCGCTGAATACATAAGAGTTTGCTGATGTCCACCGCGAAATCTGCATCGCAACTGGTCGCAGCTGATCTTTCCCTCTAACCGCTCGACTGAGAGGTACTGTATGGATCACATCGAGAACTTTGTCCGAGAAGAGCTTCGAGTCTGAGGTAACATCTCTCGGTTGAGAAGTCTGAGCTTCGCCTGCAGCTATCACTTTAGCAGCCAGCGTTTTGGCGAAACGGCGGGCGTGGGGAACCCATTCTTCCCGGGACTCGCGTGGCACAATGATAAATGGTTCATGGTTACCATGTTCTGCTGTGAAGGATTGATAAGACCTCTTGTACCACTGGTCTTGCCGTTGAGAGTGGGTGGCGACAACTTGAAAATGCTGCGATAAGAGAGACTTGAGCTCGTCGGTGATGCCTTCGAAACCCTCCATGGTCAATCTAGGATAGCTTCTGTTTCTTCGATGGTTATTTTTCAATTTTGTAAGGGTCATTATGCTTACGGGGGATCCCACTCTATTTAACAGCGTATTGGTCATGGCTGCTCAGCCACGCCGCTTGACTCATCTGATTGGTAAGGCTCATGTCAGGCTTTAAATAGATCAGCTAGCGCCAATAATTGCGTTAGTCAGTATAAACAGGCATTATAGATACAGGATCACGATAAACATTAAATAGGGCAGAGGATATAAGTGCATTGCGTTGCTGCAATTTCGACTTTGAAATAGATCTCCCCCTTCTCAAAATCTACATTCAAGACTCTTGTTCGTTTCACTTTAATCCCTCCAATGCATCTGATCTCTTGCCATAGATCTCGGCCTAATTGCAGTACATGTCGTGGTCTTGTTACGCAAGTTGCAAATAACGAGCATGTAACCAGCCGTGTTACATATAACAGTGATGTGATTCCCTCTCGTCGTAAGAGAAATCTTCTGTTCACTTTGTCCTCAAGTGCTACTAACAAAGATGTCGTTCGGATACGGTGTTGGTGACGTTATCGCCATCTTGGGCCTCTTCGAGCGCATTGTCATCGAGCTGCGAAATTACAAGGACGCACCTACGCAATTCCAACAACTCCGTGCCGAACTGGATCTACTGCGGGGTACCTTGAAACGTATCTTGTCCCTGGAGCCGGAGTGCGATGCCGAGCGCGAAACTCTGGAGCAGATCAGAGTTATCGTGATCTATTGTGCGCAGCCTTACAGTCCATGGCTGACAAGATGAGAAGCAAAGAAACCAGTCTGGGTCACTTCAAAGCCACGACGAGTCTTAGAAGTATCGGGACCAGACTTCACTGGCCTATGGTCGGTCTAGATGAGATTCAGGAACTAAGAAAGACCTTTATGTCTCAGATGGCTGCTATCAATGTACTGATGAGTGTGCAGCAACAGTCAGCCACCCACCAATCTGAAAGAAGATCCCAAATAATTAACTCTTGTATAGAGCCAGCATAAGACGCCTCTCATTGCGGTCACACCTAATCGTGGCTGCTCAGTCAAAGATTATCGAGAAACACGCAAATGCTATGGCTGGCCATGCATCTAACATCTTGATTACTACATCCAGAACGCACATTGCAATCGAAGATTTGGCGGTGAGCTCAAGTATGCAGACGGAAATTCAATCAAAGCAGGCAAACGAGATAAACAAAAACCTGATCGCGATGGAGCAAAGTATGCATCATCTAGCCATACAGACTCAGAGAGGCACTGCTGTGCTCCATCGTCAAGCTGCTTCCATTACTCGACACGCTATGAATTTATTGAACCTTATGGAGGACATAAAGAAACTGTTTTTCTTGTGGATATACCCCCCAAGAGGCAAACACCCCTAGCTGACATTTTTTCCAACCTTAATAAGTGCTCTAGGGAAATGCTTGAGGCAATCAGCACAAATACGTACGATCCCTGATTCGTGGCATGCTAGGGTACTAAAAAAACGCTCAGGTGCATGCTCCTTGACATACGGGGACAGCTACAACGTATGATACTGACTCATTCCGGAGATACGACTTTTGTACGACAGTTAGCTCTTCTTTACTCGTTTACTTGCCCCACAGATTCATGTCCATGCTCGACCCTGCAACAGATTTACGTAAGGGGAGCCATCCAATTCTCTAGAAGCCCGCCTTGGCTGGCTTGATTTGATGGAGCACGACCCGCGCGGAAGTTTACAATATTCTCAGATGATCAAGAAATCAAAGAAGGGGAAATTACCATAAGAGAATTGACTCATCTTGGTTTTCCTTTACTCATGATTTCTGACTCCATAACTCCATATGGGATTTCGTCTATGCAATGAGTCAACCGGTAACCTCCCGGCCGCTCTATTATGCGGTGATTTAACCTCTCTTCAGACGGACTCTTTTCTCCCTATCGTCTTGATACAGATGCTCTACTCTGATAATCCTTTGTATGAGCTCAACCTGCACACTTTGTCTTCTCTATAACTAAAAGATCGGAAACTAAGTTCTACGTTGCCAAATAGCACACGTGCTGAGAGCGATATGGGCGACGTCAACTCCGCAGTCGATCAAGATGGAGAGATCATTCCTTCAGATAGGAGGATTACGATCGATGAGTTAGGGAATCATCGAAGCCTTGACACAGGTGCTTGGGTCGCCATTGCAGGCAATGTTTATGATATATCTACGTTTCTGTCGGAGCACCCTGGCGGTGATGCAATTCTGCTTGATGCGGCGGGGACAGATGCCACCGAGGACTTTTTTGATCTACGTATGGCCATCATCATTACTATAGCTTGTGAAGCTAACGGAATACAATAGATAGTGATGAAGCCGAGAAGCTACTACCTGCATACCATATCGGTAGACTTTCACCCTCCAAAGAGCCGTGCAACATGATCCCCCCTAAGCCTCAAGAAGCCGATGCTCAGTTCCTCCAGAGGGATACTTGGAAGAAGGTGGTGTTGCATGAAAGGCAAGGGCTTTCACATGACACGCGCCTCTTCACTCTCAAATGGCAACACGACAGCCAGGAATTTGGCTTGCCCGTCGGAAAGCATATCTTCCTGCGCCTAAAGAGTCCAGTTTCAGGCGAGCAGATCGTACGACCTTATACTCCCATTGTCGCGCGTTGCGAGTCGGGCGAGCTCGATGTAGTGGTCAAAATCTACCATGACAAAGATGCAAGCAAGAGCGGCAAGATGACAACGACGATCGATCTAGCCACAATAGGCTCTTTGGTTGAGCCCAAAGGACCTATCGGCAACTTTGAATATAGCGGACAGGGCAACTGCACCATCTCGGGCAGGGAGTGCTATACAAAGCGATTCATAATGATCTCTGCTGGGTCAGGAATAACCCCCATCATTCAGATTCTCAGCGCTATAGCTGCTGATGCTAGCGACTCAACTGAGTGTCTTCTTCTGAGTGGCAACCGCTGTGAGGAGGACATCCTGTGCAAGGACCAACTGGACAGCCTATCAAAGGAGAATAAACACCGGTTCCGGGTCGTTTACACACTCAGTAACCCCTGCGGCGGATGGACTGGTTACAGGGGCCGACTAGGCGAGGAACTCCTAGAAGCGGAGGTCGGTGCCCCAACGCCAGGGGGCGCAGAAATAGTCCTTCTTTGTGGACCACCAGCAATGGAAGCGGCCGCCATCGAACTGCTGTCAAAGAAGGGGTGGAAGAATCGGGATATTGTTCGTTTTTAAGACCTGGGGGAGGCTAGAATCTCGACTTTAGGGTGCTTCTAGATTCAAAGCATGTACTTAGAAGCCACGATGTTTTCAACGTGTAACAATGAGAAATAGAACAGGAAAACTAGAGACCATCGCCGGAGTTCTAATATGCTCTGTAAAATTAGTAATACACATCGATCATAGATACCGAAATCTGTGGTCACGACGACCCCTATAGCATGAACCCACTGGTTTCCTGAGGTTCTAAAGAAAACTCATCTAAGTATCCAGAACGAACAAGTCAAAAAGTATGTTTCACTTCAATGGCCAAACATGGCCGAACATACTGATATGTGTGACAACTCTGGCGATTATTATGAGTAAGGATATTAAATATTGGTGTCATGATGCGCAGGCTCTCTGTCAATGCCTCCGTTCAGTTTCAGGCAGGCTATTGCTTATCATGACCTAGTACATTAATGAGGTCAAAGGGCGAGATATCATGAGTCATACAAGAGTTGGTGACAAAGTGCATGTACCGTATACAGAGTCCGGAGCCGAACACATCGAGCCAATATGACAACAACTTTCAAGCATTATTATATGATCAAGTTGAGTTACTACAATCTAGTGCTACTTGACTTCCTACACCAGATACCTACGGTGCCCCCTCCTAATTTTTCTGTGCTTCTTTGAGATCACTGCGTTCCTGAACCATAGTGGCAATGGCCTGAGCAGCTTCCGATTCCATACTTCCGAAACCCTTGATGACACCCTCTCGGTCTCCCTTTCGCATCTCTTGGCTCATTTTGAACTTGCCCTCGAGTTTATGAATAGAAATCTCAATACCGATGATGTTCTTCTTCATCAGCTCAATGTAGCGTTCCGGCGCATCCGATACCTTCCACGGCCCAGGTTGATCCCCCTTTCCGGTGTAATTCATAATAGATTTCTCTGTATGTTCAGAGAGATCCTCAAGCTGCTTCTGCAGAAACTTGGACGAAGTCTCAGATTTGCTGTCGTAGTAGACCGTGGCCCGGCCATAGGCCTGGACAGCAGCGTAGTTCCACGTAGGCACAACTTTAGCAGTAGTTGGCTTTGTCTCAGTGTAGAACTTTGGCGTGACGTAGTGATGGGGTGTCGCCGTGAAGAGGACGAGAACCTCCTGTTCTAAGACGTTGGATCCGCTGCCTTCCAACGCCTCGATCATCGCCTGGCTCTGGGGGTTCTGCCTGGCGATGTGGCCTCGTAGAACCCCGAGCTCAGTGTCGCTTTCTTCATCTTGAACATCAAGAATGAAGGGAATGTGGCTAACTTGGATATGCGAGTGCTTGTCTGAAGGGATAGCGGTGGTGAGGACACCCAGTGCGTTGTCGCGGATCAGCTGTCGCAGGACAGGAATACGCGTCTCGACATGGGCTGAGGAAAGGATCATGATGATGAACTTAGAAATAGATGGAATTTTGTTGGGCAATTTAACTTGAAGCTTCGTGATGAATGAAGGCTTATAAGTACTCTCATTGTTCCTTTGAGTCATAAGTCATGGTCATGATGGAGATGGGCCTCACAAACAATTGTCATTCTGACTCGGTGAAGTTGTTAATACGCCTCATGGAATTGGGTAATGGCATTACTGCGTTCGTTTCCCCATCATCACGAGAAATGTCTTTCTTTGACCAAACTAGTTACTCGAGAATGCGAACCGGACCGGTGGATGGAGACCTCGTACTGAGGAAACCCAGTTGATTGCTTGCCATCTCCTCTGAAATAGACCATATGGGCATGCTTAGGCGAGGTGCGCTAGTTAACTTGGCGTTAGCGCGCTACTGATTGCTTTGACTGACTGACTCCGCGATTTGGAATCATGCATGCTACGTGAATCATTCCACAATGTGGTTGATTCCAAAGGACTTTGCGTTTAGTCATGAACTCGTTTTACTGCTTGGCCCGAAACCGGTTCGTGACTCATGTGAAGTTCCAATTTACTTACTTTTTGTTCATTCCCAGAAGAGGCAAAAGAAAACATGACAATGACCGTTAGTTCCGTTCCGAAAAAATCGCTTCTTATAGCCGAATATGCTTAAAATAAGTTAAAGTCGTGTTAGTTCCCTGCTCTCAATTCGATCATCTAACTTAGTTAGCAACTACCACTACTGGATCATTCTTATCATGGACCTCCCCTCTCGCCGAAGTTACACTACTTCAGGGATAACCTTTAACACCCATGAGAGAATTCCCTTTGCTAAGGTATTCCCCGATTTATAATTCTTCCCAAATCTACGGAGCACTGGACTGCATAGTGTCTGACCGCAGTGGTATCGTTGAGAATACGCACCGCATGCATGTCGCTGTAACAGACGAAAGTGGACAGATTCGGCTTGCAGTTTGGAATTCTAATCGAATTATTCTTGTAAGGTCAGCTTTGAAGACTATATAGATTTTGGCCTTACTTGGAAACCAAGGGTTTTGGTAATTTTGGCTTCAGTGATGCAGACATTGCGTGCCTCACAGCAGTGAGGAAATTCACATCACCCGAGACGCCGAAATGCTGATCAGGGCATCGACCAGTGAGAAAGGCCCATGTTTTATTCTGTTGCAAAATTCATGAAACGTCCTTCCTGTACAAAATATACAGTACACCTACGCAGCCGATACAATATAAACATAACAAAGACTTTTAATCCTCCTTTTCTATTTTTTTCTTAAAGGAAAAGATGAGCCGTTGAGTAAAGCTACATTTCAGTGGCTTCAGCTGAGGCACAAAATTGGTGGTGGCTGAGTCTTGAAATAACGCCTTCCCGATGTTGTGCCCAATCATACCCAAGCTGCAAGCGCGATGATGGTGGCTGCCGCAGCCTGCACGTGAGGCCTCTCTCTGATCAGGCTGTGAAGTCAGCTCTTCCTTGCTCATTTTTCTTCTCACACCAACAGAACATTAGATGCCTCACACGCGACATTGAAACCATGGAGCTTTCCCGGCCCGCGGACTCCCAAATTGTTGCCGCTTCTCGGCCTCGCTCTGGGCATGATATTTCAGCCGCACCTGTCAGGGAGCTTGAGAGAACCATCGCGGGGTTTCAAGCCATCTTGACCGATGAAGACCGCAAAAAGCTGCAGCAGCTCAAAACAACGTCGCACGACTCGCAAAGCATCATCACTTTCACAGCCGAGTTGGATCTTCTTGATAAGAACAGGCGAGGGAAGAGTGTAGCGTCAAGACTGGCTTCGTTCTTGCAGACGATTGAACAGTTTACGCCCATAGTCGACACATACATTCAATCGAATCCCGATATCGCGGCGCTTATCTGGGGCTCAGTTAAACTAACTTTTTTGGTACGTGATGCCAGTGCAAGTCTGACACCTGTCGCGCGCTTGGTGACGACAACGCTATCTTTCTCAACCCCAGATTCATTCCTAACCATCGGCTTTCGGTAGTTCCTCGCCAACTTCGCATCCTACTTCCAATCATTCGTCGACCTTCTAAATGGATTTGGTTCGCTTTGTACGCGATTCGCCCAGTACCAAGTCATTTTCAAGGAATCCTCGCGTCTCAAAACTTCTGTCTGCCAGTTTCACACGGCAGTCGTTACCTGTTGCCAGCAAATCGTCTTGGCCATCCGACGGCCTTGTGAGTATGGCGAATTAGTTGACCGAAGGATGCGCTAATTTCTCTCACAGTGAAGAATCAGATTCTCAAGGCAATTACACAATCCTTTCAGTCTGAACTTCGAAGCTACGTCGAAGACATCAGAGCGAAAGCAGAGGAAGTCCAGGGCGATATCCAATTGGTCAAAGCTCGGTGTGACCGCGAGGAACAGCAATTGCAGACGACAGAGCGACATGAGGCTAGCAACCATCGGAAACGCTTGATGGCTTGGACCTCGAAGGCGACTGGCGAAATGGAAGCCTTACAGGCGCAGGGAAGGAGAAATGCATCAGGTTGAGAATGAAGAGCTCTTCGACCGGTACAAGACTAATGCTCCTTAGATCAGATACGACGTCGCTTCCTCGAGGAGCTATCGTCGTTCAACTTCACTTCGGGCTTCAACAGCACACGAAACAAACGCCATATTGGTACCGCTAAATGGGTCTTCGAAACTCCAGAATTTCAAGAATGGATTGGAATCGATGGGCCCCCGGTCCTTCATGTCACTGGCAAAAGTGAGTCGTCCACTACTAAATGGAGTGAGTGGCTGGAGCTGACGACTGTTTGAAGTTGGGTCTGGTAAAACAGTCTTGTCGTAAGTAATTACGCTGCTCGAGTTTAAAGACACAGGACACTTATTATCATCGACACTAGGTCCTCGATTGTTGAGAAACTATCGCAAATCAGGCCACCCCAACAGTTCGTGTCGTTCTTTTTCGTCCGATTCGATGATCCGCTGAGCCTTGATGCGAACACAATTCTACGGTCTTGCGTCCAACAACTAATATCAGCCATCAATATTGATAGTCTTGACCAACAGATAGCTTCTGAACTTGACAAAAGCCTTTCCGAAGCCAAGTGGGGTTTATTCTCTCTCGACTCACTTTCGAAACTCTATTTGTCCACGGCTCAAGCTATTGAACACTGGTATATAGTTATTGATGGGCTGGACGAATGCAACAATGATCAACAGTCAAGATTGCTGAAATTCTTCCAAGGACTTGTTTCAGGCAATAACAGAGCCTGCAACATGAGCATTCTAATTTCATCTCGAGAGGCATGCACAAATGCAATCACAAGCACTTTCCCTGGATCCCAGCGACTGAGGACAGGCCTGCAGAGTACCAGTGCAGATATTGGCTCATATGTTGACGACATCATCATTGACAAGCTATCAAATGGTGAGCTAGTCATCAATGACCCCAACTTGTTGAATGAGATTCTGGAAACAATTGCTTCTAAGGAGCAGGGAATGTAAGGAGCCTTCTGCCAACTCGAATCTTACAGAGCTAACGATATTACTTGACGGTTAGGTTCTTATGGGCCTTTTTTGTTGTTGAGGATATATGCTCTGGGAAGACTGACAACGAGATTCGGCACGCACTTCAAAATATCCCAGGTGACCTTTCCGCGACTTTTGACCGTGCGCTTAGCCGCATTGTTCAAAAGCGCAATCAAGACATCGCCAAAAAGGCCTTCATGTGGACAAAGGCAACATCACAACCATTGACCTTACTACAACTCCGCGAAGCGCTATCTATCAAGCCCGGTCAACACACTCTGCGCCAGGAGGATCTCATCAGTGGAATAGAGCGATTGCCTGCTTGGTGCGAGAACTTGCTCTATATTGAGGCAACAGACAACACAGTTCGGTTCAGCCATCATTCCATCCAAGAGTACCTTTTGGCGTCAGATTCGGGTGAGCATAGGGCCCTCCATATTGACCCTGGCCAGTCCGATAAGCTTGCTGGCGAGGTTTGCATTACCTACGTCAATCTTGACAACTTTCAAACGGCGCTAGCAGAGAAGAAACGGGAACCTCTGACTCCATCCGCTATGAACATACATCCAAGTGTAATAGCTGAACAGACGATACAGGCCGCCATCCAAGGTGGCGTTGGAACACGCGTTGGTCGCCTAGCTCGCCGATTTGTCAAGACATCGAACACAAACAAGACGTCAACACAGCACGGATTCTCCTTGGGATCTCCCATGCCAGTTACCAGTAAGGCGCAAGGGGCTGCAGACTACCCCTTTCTCGAATATGCTTCGACGAACTGGTTCAAGCATACTAAATATATCAACAAAAAGGAGACGGAGATTTGGAAGCTTTTCGGTCAATTGGTCCAGAAGCCGATTCAGCATTCGCTGAGTGAGCCTTGGCATAGTACGGAATGGAAGAACGAAGCCATGGCGGGATTTCCAAATCATGACGACCCAAAATCAGAATGCTACTACCGTGCTATACAGAGCATAAGCTATGACATAATGGACGAGTCAGACACAGCGCCAGACGCCGGGCCAAAGTTCTCTCAGCTCTGTCTTGCTTTCATCTACGCTGAGTTAAAAGGCTACTACGCGCTCGCATGCCTATCCTTCCAAATGTTAATAGAATCTCCTTGGCAGGTATCTGAGTTTGAAAACGTCCACTGCATTCTAGTAGCCAACAAGAATTACCTGGCCTGTCAAAATGGTTGTGCAAGCCTGATACCGACACGTCTTAATCATGGCCAGCTTGTCGTGGAGCTCAGGAAAGCGATCGCCCGTGGAACTTCATCCATCCCAGCATTGCCAGGTTCCGAGTCACATCCTTTTTGTGATTGCGCAGGCCAACCTCCTCGTGAGCTGAGGTTGGATATATGCCAAGTGTTCAAGACTGGCTATCACCTAATGACGAGTCAACCGCACGTGAAGGCTTTCGCTATTGTGACAGAAGCGCTTGAGAATGAAAGCCATGGCGATATGCCCGGCATCTTGGACTTGAGTCTCGCTTGTGGCGGGAGTCCTTATACTTTGTTTGAAACAAAGAACATGTACGGGATGCTCTTGATCGATGTGCTCATTCAAGGACTCCTATCAACCAAAACGTTGCACAAAGGCATCGTCTCAACCAAAACGTTGCACAAAGGCATCGTCTCAGCCTCTGTCAGCAATTTCGTCGAATACGAGACTACACCGACCTTCCGTTCTCCTTCCCAGAGAGTTGATTCCCATATACTAGAGCCACCAAGCTCGATGCCTGAACACTCTTCTATAGCTTATACCATATGCTTTCTGGCTCTCTTAGACGAAGAGCTTCCTCCTGAACCAACCCCAGATAAAAGTGTTCTCGATGGATATCGTCGCTCTGGACAGCTTATGAACCTACACGGCAACACTATCTCATCAATATTTCGGAGGCTCATTATCCCTGCACTCTGGTCGACATATATGGCCTCGTACATCGTCCAGAATCTATTCGGGGAGGTCCTAAAACATGACCTTGAGCACATTGCCGATGCCCACGAGGACTCGTTTAGAGAAGCTGTATGGAACAATAATTGGGATATTGCGGGAGCGCTTCTGGAGATTAAGCAAGCTTCCATGAATGAATATCACGGCCATGGTCATTTCAGTTCTGTCAAAGATGTTTTGCGCTGTCAGAACTGCTGGCGATGCACACAAAATGTGGTCAGGCAACTAACTTCCAGAGAACTGTATCGGTACTCTTTTAGGTTATGTGCAAGCCATGCCAAAGATTTCAATAAGATTGCTGGTGCGCTTGGAGGGATATATAATGTCGAGAAGGGTACTTTACTATGCACGGGACATCCTACAGACGAGTTGCCTGCACGATGGGAACGGTAGTTCAGGTAACTAATTATAACTCCATTCACGTCGGACGGCGATAGTTTTGATTTGCTCTGATACAACTGAGTTTCCATCACCTTATCTAGTCTAATTCTCGGCCAGTTAAACCTTCCTTATATATCCCCCCTAACATCCTTAACTTCCTTCGTCCTCTCCGAATCCGTCTGATCTCCCGTATTAACAGTACCCTCTCTCTCCACCATCATAATTACAGCATTCTCGGCCACAGGCTTATGCGTAACTCCCTTTGGCACGACATACATATCCCCCTCCTTCATAACAACAGGTTCTTCTCCTTGAATCTCCATCGTCAATTTTCCAGAGAGTAGATAGAAGAGCTCTTCAGAGTCGGGATGCGCGTGCCAGATAAATGAGCCGTCTATCTTGGCGACTTTGACGTGATGGTCGTTGACGGACGCGATGAGACGAGGAGACCATTTTTCGGTGAATGAGGATAGGATTTCGGGGACGGAGGTTGTTTGAGACATGGTTTTGGAGTTGGGGATGTGAATGGCTGAGACGTGTTATATGCAGTTGAGACCTTTGGCTGAGAGCTTAAATCAGAACAGAGAGAGAACTTAGTGGTTTGAGTTTGGTGAAATGAAAGTGTATTTGGTGACTGGCGTCTTATATAAGGCTGAGCTTATAGCGGATGGTCCCCACTATGTCGTTTGCAAGGCGCAAGGGCGTGAGATTTGTGGATGGGAAGAGGGTCTCGCTAATCTTGGCTTACATTCCGCGCTTTGCTATTGGTCCATGCTTGCTGAGGCTCAATAGCGACAACTTTCTTGACTTTCGCTTTTCTCGGTGATTTCTGTTGATGTCGATTAAGCTCACAGAAGTGACCCCTTATATACCAAAACCACTCTATTCCCTATGTCGAAGAGTGGTCTAGGGGTATCCGTCCTAAAACCTATAAACCTTCTCTCTTTCCGCACCTAAAAATCTCCACCCACTAGGCTGCTCTTCGATTTTTGTCGTTCACAAGTTCGAATACTTCCAAGCAGTCCCTTGAATTCTGGCATTATTACCACAAGCCTACCAACGCTCATCTGGCCAAGGATTCGTAGCTTTTCGCTCAAATGATAGATGGATCGATTGAAGATTTCGGCTGGTCTCATAGACTTTGAAACCATAAAGTTAATAGAAAAGATTATATAACAGGCGCTGTCTCGGATTTCTAAAATCTATTCTCACCCTTCTTACATATTTATCCAGTATGGTGGGTTATCAGCAATTCGAGCGCGATCCAGCGACGCGAGATCTCTTCCAGAACAGAATCACAACACTCCAAGGGATTCGCGAAGTTCTGGAGGACTCATATTTTCTCGCTCTCGACACGGAACATGTTGCAATTGCGAGTGCAAGTGACCGTGTTCTCCACCAAGTTGGACTCGCGTTCACCAAGACACTAGAGTCGAGGCATCCTCCATGCCCACCACGGGAACGTGGAATGATGAGGCCAGTCCGACGCCTTTATCATTTCGTCGAAGATAACAATATGGAAGTGCTCACCTTTAATATCGATACGAGCAAAGAACTCGGAGATGAAGTTCCTCGCCTCGGCGGTTTCAACGGCATACCTATTCGTCGCGCCCATCGCTTTGGCGAGGAAAGGTCTCTGTACATTGAGAATTTGGAGCCCTCTGTCGTGGAGTTCCTATCACAGTTGCCTAGGGACAAGAAACTGGTACTCGTCGGGTTCGGAATGGGAGCAGATTGGACTTACCTATCGACAAATTTCCCAGCTGCCATACCCTTCTTCTCAGCCTGGATAGACCTTGGCGACATCGTGATGGACATCACCTCCTCACAGGCTTCACGATACCCAAGTTTGGAATTTCTAATACAGACATTTGGCTACTGGTGGAAAGACATCAAACCTGGGAGGGGATGTTGCAGCGAAGGCAACGCTGACAATGCCGGCGACGATGTCGTGACAACACTTGCTCTAGCACAAGCTCTTCTCGAGGAGAGGAACCATAGCACGCTCCTCTTCGAACATGCGTGTTTCAGAATAGCAAGTTCAGGTAGGATCAGGCAATTTTATGATCCAGCCAAGTGCTTCATTGCAACAGTCAGAAGTAATGGACTGCTCCCGATCAAGATTTCTACGGGTATCAGGATTGCGCGGAAATTTGTCGACTTCCATCCGGTGGGCACGGGTCTCTTTTCGAATGAGGTGGGATACGTCACTTTTCGGAGCCAAGAGGAGCTTGATTATTTTATCAGCTGTGTGAATGGGATGGTGCTGCATACTGGCGAGACCCTCTCTGCTCAACGGTATATCCAGGTCGATACAGAGACGCCGGAGGACAAGAAGTTGAAAGAAGAGAAGCGTATAATTAGAGGGAAAAAGAAGGAAGCAGATGTTGAAGAAGTTGTGGAGCTGGAGGATCTCTTCTCCTGATTTTCCGTCGCGTTCGATATCACGCACTTCAGTAAGAAACAATCATACCTAATGATGTTCTGCACTGTTATTCGTTTTGTGAACTCCAATAGCTCGTTTTAGAACTGATATCCATAACATATAGTCACTTTACATTTTGTCAAATTTTTATTCATTCCACAGTATTTCGGGAGGTACGAGCATGATATCGCGACATTTATATCGTCAATGATAACCCATGGAGGTCTTGGATCGTGGCCATCAGTCCTAGCCGTCTTTTTTTTTAGTGGGGATATGCGCCAAGCTTCAGTGCCCCTGCACTAGCGTCAGGAGAAAATTAGGACGCTGATTGCCAACGAGCTTGTCATACCCTACAGCATCGAATTTGTCTTGACATCCATCCATCAATGTTTCACAAACTGAGACTCAAACGGCCATAGTACTTGATCTGTAAGTAAGGCTGAGCTGCGATGATTGATTGCCCATCTTTAAATTGTCTCGATTATGAAAACCGAAAGCTTGATACATTTTGGTGTCTTTTGTCGTTCAGTAAGCTAACAAGATCGAATACATGAGATACCTAGTTGCACACCGGTTATTCGCATACTTGGGTCAAGTTTGAGTAATCTTGCTCTTCTGCTGCATAAATATCTGCAAATTTAATCTCACGTTAGTAACCCGTAATTGCTTGTGTCTACTGCAGCGTTATTACAGATTTGTTTTGCTGTTGGTTGCTCCTTGCGTTGGTTGGGGATTGATTTCAGGCAAGAAAACGCCTTACTGGTCTGGACTAGCCAATTTCAGTAAGGCCTCTTTACGGACCGTAGCTCCCATGCTCCACCAAGCAACTTTAGTCAGGACATGGTTGACGTCAAGACACGATGGGAGAGCGGAAGTCTCTGATCCGATAACTATTTTCCTGAGTTCATTGGGCATTCTCAACCTTAGCTGAGCTTGCGAACGCCACTTAATTTCTTATCCAAGGTAAACCCAGGGGAATCGGCGCCTAATGGAGGGCGGCGTTGGGGCTGGCCCGCAAAAGAAACGAGCCAAAAATCAATAGTCTCCTCCTAGCTCTATGCGCTTGGAAATATCCATCATAGCTGACGATCCTTTATTATTACGATGCGCAATGTTTATACAAGCCCAAACGCGCTGCCTTTTGTGATTTTCTCTGTTCCTTCTTCAGTCATCCTTTAGACCAGTCACTCTTTTAACAAGATATCTTCGATATCACCACGTTCGCTACAATGATGTTCCCTAACTTCGCTGCCGGCCTTGTTGCCGCTCTTTCTATCTCTGGTGTTAACGCTGGTCTTTGCCGTCCTAGCTCACAGACCAGCGCGGTGGTTTCGTCTGGTAGCACTATAGCTAAGACTGCGTCTGAGACTTCAGCCACGCAGACTGTTGTTGGTACCACTACCACCAGTGTCGAGACCGGCTCAGAAACCACTACTACTGAGGCTGTTGCTGAGACGACTACGAGCGTTGAGCCTGAGACTAGTACTGCCGAGACCGGATCTGAGACCACGACCGTTGCGATTGTCTCTGACACCACCACCGCTGAGACATCCTTCGCCACTACTACCGTCCTCACCACCTCTGGTATTGATGTCACCACCGACGTAACCACCTTCATCACCCTCACCGCCACCGACACAACCACTTCTGAACTCGCCACTACTTCTGCTTTTGTCCCTGCTGATCTGTTCCCCTGCAGCGTCAGCGAGGACTGTGAAGCCTACGTTCAGCTCTGCGATGCTATCCGCTGCGGCTGTATCAACCGCAACTGCGAGCAACTCACCGGCACCACCACTGCCGAGCCTACCACCACTGCAGCTGTTGATGAGGAAACCACTACTACCGCTGAGGCTACCACTACTGCCGCCGCCGAGGAGAACACCACTACCGCTGCAGTTGAGGAGCCTGCTACAACTACTGAAGCCGAGGAGGCCGCCACTACTGTGGCACCTGTCCGTCGACGCGCTCTTGCTAGCGCTGTCCCCGAGGGCGCTCACTACTGCGATGTTACTGAGGACTGTGGCGAGAAGATCGACATTGATGGATACAGCTGCGAGGTCTTTGGATGCACTTGCCTTGAGAACTCTTGCGTTGCTGAGGTGCCCAACCTCTAAGGACAAAGGTCGCTAGTACAGTGTATTTTATTTAATTGTTGACAACATACGTCAGGCATCAAGTATCCTCCTTATTCTTGGATCAATTGTTGTGAGATGCTAGAATACGAGGACATTGTTTCCCACTATTGCCATCGGAACGTTCCAATTCCTAGTGCTTTGATGAATGAATGTTGATAAGAAACTTTGATTGTTTGACCAGCCTCATTCGCCTCCTTCACTATGTCCACGGAGAGTGCCTCTACTTTCATATCCCGACTTGACTGTATATGTTAACTGGCTATAGAAACAATGGCAACTTGATGTTTTGCGCCTTCATGATATCGTGACATTCTCTTGCCAACTCCCTTTCCTCAGAAGATAAAAGGTCCTCATCAAAACTGACCTCCAAAAACGACTTCTTCCAATGCTGCCAATGCTCAAACATGGTGGCTGAAATCTCGTATCTCTTGTCAGGCCGACCTCTCACTGCTCTCTCAAAAGACTTGATCTGATTCGAATCTAATGTTTCCGCCAGTTTCGGTCCCGCAGTCTGCAACCAACCATGAATCTCATGGATGACGAACTCGAGGTCGTCGTTCTGCAAACAAATAAGGTTGATCGTTCTGTACGCCCAAAACTCAGTTATTCCTGGAATCCCGCGCAGATACATCTTTGCTTCTGCCGTCCCTGCTCTTCTGTAGTAATCATTGTCTACATAGAAAATTTCATCTTTACCCCCGTGACAGTTACATTGAAGTGATTCATAGCAGGATTGCCAGATGCTGTGAAATGAAGGCAGTTCACATAAGGAGTCCCTGGGCAGTGGATCCGTTACCCACCAGGGCGTGCTATTCATCGATGGCAGCGATTGAATCGCGACGAGGAGATCAATTATCATGTCGCAATCGTCTTCGAAGCGCAGGAGAGTGGACGCAAGAAGCTCCCAAATTTTATTGCGCCGTCTCTCTCCCAATCTCACATCTTCTCCTGGGTGTTGGTGCGAGAAACTGGCAGTGATGGCTCGGGCGGCCGATTCGGGGCTCATCGTCTTGTTGAGATAGTTGCAGAGAGCTAGACTTTCGTCGAGATTTTGGGTGCTCCTGAAGTGACTCTGGCATCCGAATCCACGAAACTGCCTCAAGACCCTTTTTGAAATTGTTATTTTGAGTGAAGAGACCTAATAGCGGATGCTTGCGTCGCGCACCTTGGCTCGTCCTCCCAGTCAGGGGTAGGTTTGGCTGTAGAAAGAATCGATTCATCTCGAAAAGACGCACCATGCCCAAGTGGTAACATTTTTAGGGGTCGATGAGAGATTCAGGTGAGGGTTTGGCTGACAGGCGGGTGCTTCGTAACGAATGAATCTTGGTGGCCAGATATTTCTCATGCACCTCCAGACTGCGGAGAAGCCAGCTAATCACGTCACGTGATAGTACGAAACTTATGCTAATGTCCAAGAAACGACTTAGAGCAAAAGAACGATTTTATTTTCATCTTGGGAAGCCCTTTGGCACTCAATTGCATTCAGTTTCATGGCATGATGCCCAACTTGGGATTTTACGGATTGGCAGTCAGACTCACGGCACTGTCATCGACCCCGCAAGCCAGCGTAGCCAGCCCTACCGGTATCCCATCAAGTCTCCTTTGTGAGGTTGGGGGCCATGCGACCTCGCTGAAATGTCTCGCGTGAGAAAGTGGTGTAACACCACTGAAACATTTTCATTCACTGCAAGAAGCCTCTTTCATCAGAACTCTCTGCGGTTGGCTATCAATATGCAGTCAGCCATATCCATGATCCAATCGTTCAGCCGCATCAGCTCATAATCCGAAGCCCTTGTCCCGCAGTTTGCGTATCTTCCGTGGCTTCCTTGGGGGCTATGGCAATGCCACTTTGGCCTCAGATTAAGCTTAGACTTGAGTAGGGTTGGAATCGTTCTAAAAATACGGCCATATCTGGCATCTGCACACCACAAATCAAAGAATTCTCTTTTAATAATTGATCTTCCGAACTATGAATATTCGCTCAGCCGCAGAGCCTACCTTAACTGACAAGCCATTCTGCAAGCCTCATCACTCCGTCACAAGGACTTTCGGTATGAAGTGACACGAGCTGCCGATAAGCTGTACCACCAGCTCCCGTCGTGCTCCGCCACGTCAGCTATTCGCCATGAAGCTTACGAGTTCATAAATTCCCCAGCTCTTCCCTTATCTCGCTCCCCGTATGTCTCAGTCAATCTACAGCGATTACAATGTCTCTTAACACTCCCGCTGCAGGGCAATCTGCCCCGGTGAACAACCCGGAGGCTGTTGCGTATCGAGAGCGTGATGCGTTATACAACTACTCAACCGGTGTTGTTGACGTTCCACAGGGCTACAAGTACCGCCAGTATCGTATTTTCGGGTTCACGCTGCCTTGGTATGCGTCACCGAAAATTCAGCTGGGTATGGTTGCTTTTGTGTGTTTTATGTGCCCTGGTATGTTTAATGCACTTAATGGAATGGGTGGAGGAGGGCTGAAGGACACCAAGCTCGTGAATGACATGGTGAGTAGCCATTACTGATTGGCAACATCATTTACTAAGTAACTGTCCCAGAACACTGCCTTATACAGTACCTTTGCTGTCGTCGGCTTCTTTGGAGGCACGTTCGTCAACAGACTTGGGGTCAAGTTGACACTAGCCTTTGGTGGTATTGGCTACGGCATCTACACCATTAGCATTCTACTCTATACACACTACGAAAACGATGTCCGAGCTTTCAACATCGTCGCAGGCGTGCTTCTTGGTGTATGCGCAGCCATGCTTTGGACCGCGCAAGGAACCATTATGATTTCGTACCCCCATGAACATCAGAAGGGTCATTACTTTGCTTGGTTCTGGGGAATCTTTAATATGGGAGCTGTCATTGGGAGCCTTGTAAGTATTCTCCGTGTGTCATTCCATGCCGAATCTGGCACTGTAGAAATGTTGCTCCATCTTCAGTACAGACTAACAAATTCTGTAGATTCCCTTGGGCGGCAACATCAACACTGAAAACAATGAAGATGTTAGCGATGGCACATACATCGGTTTCATCGTCTTAATGTTCTTCGGAGCTGCATTAGCCCTCCTTCTCTGCAACGCAAATGACATCATCAGAAAAGACGGATCATATGTGATTCTGATGAAGAACCCAACTTGGCAAAGCGAGTTCTACGGCTTGTACGAAACCATTCGTTATGAACCATTCGTTATCTTCTTATTTCCCATGTTCTTCTCATCCAACTGGTTCTATGTATATCAACAAAACGTCGTTAACGGCGCATACTTCTCAACGAGGACAAAGGCGCTGAATAGCCTCTTGTACTGGCTTGCGCAGATTGCAGCTGCGGCAATATGGGGATACCTCTTGGATCTGGAATATCTTCGTCGATCTGTACGAGCCAAGATTGCGCTTATTGTTCTTTTTGTCATGACCTTTGTTGTTTGGGGAGGAGGTTATGTTCATCAGAGAACATATACACGAGAGATGTCGCAGGCCGAGGACTTTGATACGGATTGGAGGGACGACGGGTATGCTGGGCCTATGTTCCTTTATATCTTTTATGGTTTTTATGATGCAGCTTGGCAAGCTACTGTTTATTGGTGAGTCCACTATTGCTATTTATCCGATGGTGACTAATTGGTCAAGGTTCATGGGCGCTCTCTCAAACTCAGGTCGTCGCTGCGCAAACTATATCGGTTTCTACAAAGGCATTCAATCTGCCGGCGCAGCCATCTCCAATAACCTGGACGCCAGAAAAGTGTCATTTGAGGCGCAATTCATCAGCAACTGGGTTCTCTTAGCTGCTTCTTTAATCATCGCGTCACCTGTTATTTTTCTCAAGATCAGAGATCATGTCGGTTTGGAGCAGGATCTTGAAGGAACAGATGAGACAATGGCAGATGTTGCACCGCATGTCGTTGCAAGCTCGGGTCATGCTGGGGATAACTATGAAAGTAAGGAATCGAGACGACGAGGTCCAGAATTTACTGCAGTCTAACTGTCATTTCAGTGGAACTCGATGAGTTTGATGTATCTACGAAGCTATTACGTCGATGGTGATACAGCAGCGGTACGTGATGGGGATATGAGTGCTAGTATACCCGTTTGAGATTTGTTTTTGGGAGGCGGGTAGTGGTAAACAGTACGAGAATGAGTGGCGTCAGCGAAATAAGAAATCTGGTTAACTGAGTCGCTCGGTATCAATGTTTTGCCGTATGAGGTGCATCTCGTGTCCACCATCAAACGTCATGGTACTTGATCTCCTAACAGCCTCAAACACGAACCGATGCCCGCCACACTTTATTTCTTGGTAACAACATATTCTAAATCTCGTGCGACAAACCAATCTTGCCACAATCTCGATTCCGTCTATTACGTCTCCCCTCATGCATCATTTCCCGCCAAGAACACCTTATCTTAACAAGCACTACATATTATTTTCAATACGAATAAATCTGCCCGAAGAAAGTCGGCTCCCGAATCTTATCTCACAGGTCATATTATGCACGAGTCCGTTGCGGATCATGCCCAATGTGGCATCTCTGCTTACGCCGCGTCTTCCTATTCGCTCTCGCTGTCTCGCTTTTCGCTGCGCGACAACTCGCGAGGTGCTGATCTTTGGTGCTGATGATCCTGCAGATTTTGAAAGTTTGCGGTATTTGGGAAAAGGCCTTCCGAAAGGAGAAGGCAGGTCAGGGATACAGGCAAGATTGACGATATTGAGGCCGCGTCATTGGGATTGCCAAGACCGGGAGGGGAGATATATAATGCCCTGATAGGAAGACATGCTGGGCTTATTTTTCCAAGCATTTTGCGTCCGCGTAGAACTGATTTGTTTGATACTATCGTTATTCAAGATGAAAGTCTCTAATTTCTTGTTGCCCCTCCTCCCTCTGACCGCCGCTGCAACGAGTATCCCGCAACCTCGCTCAGCTTCTGCTCTTGAACCAGCTACATCCGCCGAATGCTGCCCCTTCACTTACAAGCCGACATGTACCAAGAATCTCGAACGGGTGTATCACATCAAACTGTTCTACAACCGGAAGGAAGGCATCACGCCTGAGCAGTTCAACGCGTACTGGGCCAACAACCATACCAAGACTGCTGGAAACTTTCACTTGCGGTTTGGTGTATACAAGTACTCGCAGGTGGGCAACCCAAAGCTGCAACTAGTCACATGAGCTAAATTTACGCAGTATCACTCTACTCCTGAACTTCGAGACCTTCTTCGCGCCCCTGGTGGAGCTCCAGTGCTTGAATTCGACGGCGCTGCGGAGTTTTGGGTTCCGACTATGGAGACTTTCCAAGCTATGGGTTCCGATCCGTTCTACAGAGATGTGATTACAACTGATGAGAACAATTTCATTGATCATTCTTCTATGAGAATGATTGTTGGTTTCGATTATATCATGGTGGATAATCAGAACGCTGTGACGGAGCATGGTCGAACCTTTCCATAGACCATGGGCGAGAGACGAATATGGATCGACGAAGGACGAGATATCGGACTTAGTTAATACCCTGCTAGAAAAGATCCGGAGATGAACACGCATATTTGGTACAGATGGAGAAACATTGTCTACTTCTATGTGTATTCAACATGATATCTTATTCACGCATTCAACTTGCAATGTCAGTTGACCCGGACTGTTCTACTCAAGCTTGATCTCAAACTTTCCAGTCGGCTCGGGCTTCGAGAGTGCCCACTTGATTCCATCCTCCATGACCTTGTCCCATCTCTTACTCTCAGCCAATTGATCTCCAAAGCGACGGAAACCGTGCGGCAGACCATTAAAAACATGGACATCCGTGGGAACTCTGCAAAATTGTCAGACTGTTTCTTATGCACTGGTACTTGAAACTTACCCTGCTTCGACAAGCTTCTGTCCATAGAAGAGAGCTTCGTCTCTCAAGGGATCCAGGCCACAAATACCCAATGTCGAAGGCGGCATGTTCTTGAGCTGCTCAACTGTTGCGAGGCCGATATTTAAGCGAACATCCTTGGGGTCCGGATTTTGAACCTTCAATAGCCCAGTGAACTTGTCGAGCGCTGCTTTGTTGATCATAGGAGCATCCGCGTTCTGCACATATGAAGATAAAGACGGTTCCTTCATCTTCTCCATGATAGACCCGTAGCAATCCGGGTGGACCAGAGCAGGAATCATCAAAACCTGACCAGCGAGCTTCGGCCGTGAAAGAGCATCAGGAGCGATGTTTTGTCGGAGCGTCAACGAGGCTGCTAGTTGGGCACCAGCTGAAATTCCACCGACAACGACTTGGCTAGGAACTCCAAGAAGTTCGTCAATATGGTCATGTACCCAGTGAAACGCGTCGACAGTGTCTTCCCATGCCGTGGGATAAGTATAGTCTGGAGCATGGCGATAGTTCAGGTTCACGACCGTGACGTTGGTCATGACTGCGATGCGAGTGCAAATTGCATCTTCCGAGGGAATGTTTCCAAAGACATAGCCGCCACCGTGGAGATGGATGTAGATAGGAAGACGAGCGCCTTCTTCGGCCGAAGCAGGTCTGTAGGTTCGAACCTCAAGAGGGAAACCATCTCTCGAAGTGACGGTGTAATCTTTCATGATGATAGGGTAGTCTTTGAGCTTCTCCATCTCGCTCGAGGCCAGCTGTTCTCGGTACATGTTTGTGAGGCGCTGCATCTCCTTCAGGTCCAGATGACCTGGAATAGGCGGCCTGCTGTCCGTGACGGCTAGCCATTCTGCCGTTGCATGCCCGTATTGAGTGAAGTCAGCCATGGTGAATATGCAGTGGAAGAAATCGAATTAGGGGTATCTTAATGATCTTATCTAAAAGAAATTGGAGCAGGGTATTTGACAAATTTGAGGTTATGAAGCTATCGTGGGAAATGCCGAGGAAGATGTCGTCTCATGATGTCCGCGGGTCCAAAGTTGTCGCCGAACCCCTCAACTTCGCCGAACTCGGTACAAGTAAGTGCCGAAGCATCCACATCGATCGGCGAGAAGGCCGAATTCTCAAAAAATCATGATATTTCAAGATCGTGATAATATCTCACACTACATGGAAAACTTGACCTTAATTTATTCATTTTCGACAAGTTGACTGTCGCTGTAAATGTATGGCTTGCACTCGGCAGTGAGATTTATAAGCGGGAGTTTTGTTAAGCGCGCCAATCACGATGGCTTCACACAGCTTCAACCAAGAATCAAGCGAACTACGTCACGATATTCATAGTTTACAAAAGGCCCGACAACGTCTCAACGTTACATAGGATCAGGGTCGAATGCAACTTTCCCCCGCATTTTAGGCCAATGCCGAACAAGATCTGCATAAACTTCCGGGGCCGTCGGAGATGAATATAAACTTTAATGCTTCCATGGTTTCCCTTGATAAAATGAAGTTTTCCTCCTTTTTCATCTTGGTTTGGTCAACGGCTGTGCCACGATGAAATTTCTCAGTGCTGTGACTGGTGTGCTAGCTCTTCTGCAAGGTGCTGATGCAGCGACTTGGAAGGACTACAAGCCGCAGCGTCGCACGCCGAGTTCATGTCCTGATTATGTCGACTATTCGCAGAAACCGCATCAGCCGCTGTCTTCTGGCAAGTTGAAGCTACCGTTTATGAGACCGAGTGAAGAATGCAGGACTTTCAAGAGCCCAGCTGTTGAGGTGCGTTTACAAACGCCCTGATGTGAGGTTCTTCACGGCTGATTTGATGGTAGAAAGTCATTAGCGACATCAAGAAGCGTGTCAAGAATCCTGATCTGGCGCGTCTCTTTGAGAACACCTTTCCATCGACACTCGACACGACGGTCAAGTATTTTGACGCCAAGAAGAATTTGGCATTCATCGTCACGGGTGTAAGTTCTTTTCTTGTGGATTTGAGAATGTCGGCTGATGAAATGCACAGGATATTACGTAGGCTGAGAGATTCCTTTCTAAAGAATGACCACTGATGAAGAAATAAAGCGCGCAATGGCTACGCGACACGGGCAACCAGTTCGCCCATCTGTACAAGCTCCTACCCCAAGACAAGAACTTGAAGGCTCTTGTCAAGGCTATCATTAACACTGAGGCGAGATATATCTCCGAGTACCCGTATTGCGGTATGTGCGATTTCAATTCGACCAAAAGAGAATATGAGCTAACTGAGAGTTCCAAGGCTCCTTCCAGCCACCGCCTGAGAGTGGATTAAGCCCTTCAGTCAATGTATGGACCCTGAGAACATGTTATATCATAACTGGTCTGGCAATGCTAACGGGATGAATAGGACTATGCTACACTTGTTACAGTAAATCCGTGTGTTATACCCAAAACCCCATGTTCTTCCCGTACTCAAGCTGACGCCAATGATTCATAGTCCAGTCGATAATCAGACAGTATTCGAGTGCAAGGTATGTCCCCGCACTCACAGGCTACCATACACTTTGGCATTTGCTAACTACTTTCAGTACGAACTTGACTCTCTGGCTGGCTTCCTCAAGATTGTACGATCATATTATGATAATACCAAAGACGCTTCTTTCATGAATGACAATTGTGAGGCGGAAGACTCCTGATGTTCTCGCTAAGTTACTGATAATCGACAGTCAAATCTGCTATGAAGCAGATTCTTCGGGTTATCGACGAGCAATCTCAAAGCACCTGGGCCGAAGATTGGTCTTACATCAGCTACTACAACTGGACTGGCCAAGCAGGCTCACTATCACCACCAGTACCCAACAGCGGAAATGGTGAACCTAAGCTAGCCAATGGTCTCGTCGCTTGCAGTCATCGTCCATCAGACGACTTGTCTGTCTTCAACTACATCACCTCCGATAACGCCATGATGTCAGTCGAGCTTGATAACGTTGCCGACGTATTGGATAAAGTTGGAGGTCAAAATAGCCTTTCCAAGACGCTACGTGGTCATGCCGAGACGATTCGAGACGCAGTTTGGAACCATACTCTCACTGCCAATGGTATTTTCGCTTATGAGACCAATGGATACGGCGGTCAGTACATCATGGATGATGCCAATGTCCCTAGTCTTGTGTCCCTCCCATACCTAGGCTTCCTCAAGCGCGACGATCCAACATATAAGAAAACCAAGTCTGCTCTGTTCTCACGAGCCAACCCATACTATGCTGTTGGAAAGACATTCAGTGGAATCGGTGGACCGCACGCGAACGCGACTAACCCATGGCCTATGGCGCATGTCTCGGCTATCTATGGAACAGATGATGACGATGAGATTACCGAGCGACTCAATATGATCATGGAGAATACTGCTGGTTTAGGGTTGATCCATGAGAGCGTTAACATTTACAACTCCTCTGTTTTTACACGACCGTGGTTTGCTTGGGCCAATAGCTACTTTGCTGAGATGGTTCTGGATTTGGCGGAGAGAAAGCCCGGGCTGATATTCAAGGATGACAAGCCATATCATTTGTAATGATTAAGGTCAGTGAGTTGAATATTAACATGGCTCCGGTCTTCCACAGTATCATATTATAGAAATGGAGAATTTGCACGGAAATCATAAGCTCCATGCTCGTTCCTCGGAGGTCAGAATCAGATGTTGTCGCTGTGTTGCCCAGCGTTATCATACCTGATAACCGGGACCCTTGAAATTGGGCCATTTTTCTTCCAAATTAGGCTGATGAATATCATGGATAATCCGGAAATCATTGGAGAAGAGAGACCAGAGATTCTTGTATGTGTGATAGCAACGCAGGGTGCAACGGATAATATCCCTGCACAAGTGGCAACATGGCTGGCCAGTTGGCGCTGCTGACTTTGTACTGAGGCCCTCCTCCAGCCTCGTATTCCGACGATAACTCCGTTACCGTCTGGTATGATCCCGAGTCCTCTGGGGAGATGCTGTGAAAGGATGAGCGGACAGGCAGCGTTGCAGGCAATGCGCCATGGCCTTCCAGTCTCGACGCAATTGCGTTGAACGCGAATGCGTCGGCGCAAATGAGTTGCGTAAAAGGCAGTTTCCCAAATCGGTCATTTTGTTCAACAGAAATCATCTTCCACGCAACTCATTCTTTTATTGTTACTTATCCTTTTATTGTTACTCATTATTTTATTGTTACTTATCCTTTTATTGTTACTTATCCTTTTATTGTTACTCATTATTTTATTGTTACTCGTTATTTTATTGTTACTTTACTATCTATCCTCCCCATTTCATCAACTCGACTGATTTTCTCGTTCCATGCCAAATTCCTCATGCTCCTCGCGATGTCGACTTCATAATTAAAGCACTTCGGCCCAACCACATGGGACCAGGCGACTTGCTGCTTCCTTTTCACATCTTGCCTAGCTCCGCCGCCATATCGTCACCTCCATCTTCAGGCGTCGCTTCGACAGGACCTTGACCCATAGCCATCAAGTGCTGGCCCGTCTCCCTTTTCCTCTCTTCAACGCTTGGCGCTGGTTGACCCAAGACCAAGCGGCGCTCAACGCTGGATTGATCATCATGAAGCAGATACTTCTGCAGCATGATGGGCTCGGCGACCGATTCCATTTGACCAGTCGTCATCTCTATTATTCTTAGTACAGTACCCCAACATGGGGTGACTTCATTACCTCGTTGAGCTTTGTCTTTTGGTATGCGTGTCGAAACCACGCGCTCTGTGCAAGACTTGATGCGAAAATACTACCTAATTGCTTGGGAGTCGCGATCCGGTCTTTGCAAATTCTTTCAAGATTATTGCACTCGTCTTGGAGGATTGTCTGATCAGGAGTCGTCCTCTGTGCTCAATCTAGCTGGCCTAGTCTATGCGGTCGAAGAAAGCAAACGCAGCATGCTGACGGTAAAAACCAGACATGATTACCCGGTATCAGTCCCGTCAAGGTCCAAATGGACCGATACATGCCAAAGGGTCCAGATGGACCTCTTCAACATGCAGTCTGTCTGTGCTGGTGCAGATTGACCACCCTCCGTCCACTACAATACCCTTGATCGGTGAGGGGTAATCGCCCAACGAGAGGCCTCAATCCCCAATGCCACCATCATTTTCAACCCGACCGCGAATAACAAGCCCAAGAATATCATCAATGGAGGGGAGGAGCTCATAGCAATTGGATTGACTGATTCGAGACCACCGCTACATCGAACGAGGGCTAATTTTACGTGCCGACGACTGCTCAAACGAAAATCCACACAACGAACGTGTCCGCGCCCAATGGCCTACATGCTCGAATTTACACTTGGTCCTGTCCTTATCCCACGAAAACATGCATACGAAGCACTCAAAGCCAGGGTAATCTCAGCCACTGCTGACAGCGTGCATGATTGCCTTGTTGCCTCGTTCCCACTTCTGCTCGCTTGGGCGCGTTGGGATGCCTCTGCACTCGACCTCGACAATCACCCCGCCTCCCAGTCCCTCTCCGTTGTCACCATCGCCTCATTATCCTTTATTCCTCACTTTATTGCCTATATTGCGGCCTCGGATCAAAGCAATGACGGAAACTCCCAACCCGGGAGGTTTCAATCGCCTCGCCTGCGTCATCTTCCCTAGCTCTGCGGGATCGACGGGCTTTCCAATCGAGAAATCGTGTATCAATGGGGAAATTGATCTAAAGCACCTTCGGTACCTAACAAGCCAAAACCTCCTCAGGCCGCACATCTGAATCTAACTAGATAGCAGACGCCATTTGAAAAGCATCCACGAGTGCCAATCAGTCCAGTGCGCCAAGCCGTGCGAGATCCCCGCTCACTGTCTCTCTGATAAGATCAAGGACATCGTCAAGGTACGAAAGAGACGGGGTGGTGGTACGGTTGCACTGGCAGAGACCTGGATAAGGATGTTCAAGCAAGCCTACCCACATCATGAGAATATCCCAGCACCCTACCTTCCTTGCCCAGGCCAGCTTCTCGCCCTTACTCAACACCCTACGCGGGGTTTCATTGAGATATTGGGGAGTGCATTTGCCAACAACCAAACAATGGGCATGGACATCCAATCCCACGACATGGCACACAACTTTTGTCAATTGTACCCTACCTTCTACGAAGTCGTCAGTAGGACTGGTGCGTTACCGGATCCCCAGACATGGTCGCAGCTAGTTGCCACCATGCATCAACAAAACGCTGTCTTCTCGCCGGGCCGTCAACGGGGACTGCAGCTATCCGAGCCAAGTCTAGATAACGGTTCGGTTATCGCTACATCAGCGACTCAGCAAGACTCCATTCCAAACACTAACGCGGCTATTCATATGCCGGATTGCGACTGCGATCTAGAATCCCTGCTGTGCCAGAATTGCGTTGGAAAGGAAGTCGACAGATTCTACCACCAGCCTAAACTACAGAATGATAATAGTTAAAGCTTGTAATAGCTTGATAAGATATTTACTGCTTAACAAGTTACTGCCTTTATACTTAAGTATATATAAAAAATAAAATATATATATAATTTTAAATATTAATATAAATTAAAGGTTTTTTATTTTATTTTATTTTATTAATTTTAAATAATATTAAAAAATAAACTATAATAAAATAACCCCAGTTTAAACCACTGTTTCTTCCCTAATATTACTTTATCTGTTCTCAGATGCAAGGTCGGTTGGTCACGTGCCCCATCACGTGCATTCAATTGGTGGAGGTCAATTTGACTTTCGTCGACTAACTTATACAAAAGTCAACCTAATTCCTTCAATTCGGTGAAGGAAGAAGGTTGACACAGCTGCCGAGGGGCGGTATTTATACTGCTTAATCAAGGCAGCAATTACGCCACAGAGGTAGATAAACCTTCTTTAGTTTTAAATTAAACTGTTATAAATCTATTTACTGAGGTTTTAACTTCCAAGACGCAGTATAATACATCTTTCCTTAATGCAGCTACTGCGCGTATCTCAGCAAGTTATGCCTTCTCTTCAAGCAACAGCAATTATTTCCTGCATAATGCGTCACAGCCACGGCTGCCACTAACCTTCCTGTAGGAAATTGACAATCCCCAGTGCGAATCTCCAATTAGCTAGAAATGCACCTGCTGTAGTTCAGTCGGTCAGATGCACATTAAAGCTTAAAGTTCATGCTCTCTATATGATCCCAAGTATCGGAAATTTCTTCAAACGCGGAGTTCCATAAACCGAAGTCAGGACCTTGATCGCTGAACGGGCAGGTCTCAGGGTATTTGTGAGATGAATCTCCAGCGTCGTTTACAGACTGGGGCAAAGATTCCAACTCGTTAGGTGGTTTAGCGTTAGAAGACACATCATCAAAACAGTTGGCCACGCCTGTCCTTGCGGAAAACCCATTGTCAAAAGTTCCGGCTGGAAGCGGACTTTTAGAAGTTTCGGTGTCCTTCCCGTCTATATCGCGGTTATTGAGAAGGGCACTTGTCAAAGATGCCATAGCTTGATGGACTATATCATCAACGATTCTTGGAAACGAATCCCCAAACGAATCTGCAAGCACCGTTTCGAGTCTTGCACGGAGGTCCTGTCGGAATATTGGCCCAGCGGACCGATGCAAAAACTGGGCCATGTCCTCGGTGTCAGAATGGTCTAAGGGAAAATGGTCAGTCGAAGAAACAAAGTATGAAGCATAGGTAGGCTTACAAGGGCTTGAGGGTGGTGAGTGGTCAGGGAAAATGATATGGTACATGTTGAACCACTTTTCCTCTTCTGTCAAAGACTTGTTTGTTTTCCTAGATCTTAAACGCTTCTCTGTGTCTATGTTGATTGTAGAGAGCCCATACCGATCTTGGGACCCGGGAACACTGATTTTACATGGGACCGCTTGCCGTTGATGGCCGCTTAGTTCATCCTCAGTTTTGAACGCGGAATGACATCTAAAACATTTAAATCGCGGTTCGCGTCGCCGTTCGCAGTGTGACCTGAAGATGTGTTCTCTGTGAGGGGATTTTGGTTAGCTTGAGCTATAAGCAGCTTTCAAAGGACATTATTACTTGACTCGGTGCACATCTATCCACCCCGGCCCCATGCAGGAGCGCGTAGTTTTGTATCTTTCGGGGTCGTGTTTAAAGAACGGGCATGCAAATTTCAAACCACTTTCCTTGGCACGCTTCTTGCTGCGTTTCCGAGATGTATCACCATCTTTACCCGGATCATTCAGATCATCCTCATCGTTGGGGTGCCCTGCGGGACCTGTTGATCTCTTCTTTCCAGCAGAGGTTTTTGACCGTTCCTGGTGTTTGGCAGCGTCCCGCTGCTGTTCTGTCTGGTCCTTTTGTGAGCTTGTGCCCTCTTGCGGTGATCCCAATTCGCCTTCTTGCTCCACCTTGTTGCAATTCCTTCCTTTGACCATATATTTGGCGAGCATTAAGAGCATACCGCTCCGAAGAAATATTTGGGCTTTTTGAGACTTAAAAGACTTGAAGTTCAAAGCTTTGCCTAACATGTCGATTTCCATTTCGAGGTACAGAAGCCTCTTTTTGTCTTGATCTTTTAAATAGATGCTTTCCTTCTCAATCGAAATGCTTTTACTGCGGACCGTATGTACCTTGGTCAAGGTACAAGGTCTTACAGAGGCAATCTGCCTCTCGTACCTGGCTTTGTGTTTTGACTTGCCCTGGGGATTCAAATTATGCAACATGACACGATGGTAGTCCGATGCTTGCGTGAGTCGACTTTCCTGCAAGCGATTTATGTCTCTGTTTGCATTATCGACCATATGCGACAACTCGGCTTGGTGACAGGAAGCCAGCACGAAAGGATGCTGTAGGCTATCCAGACCTGGGTATTGAGAACCTCTATTTCTCCACTGGGGATTGTGTCTATAAGCAACCTGTCTCTGGACTAGGAATGCTTTTCCTGTCTCTGCGCGTTTGACTTGGTCCGATCTTACCACGTGAACAGATGGTACCAGACCTTGCTTGGGCAGGTTGTTCGTCAAAGTGATGTGGCGCAGGAAATAGACTTGGTGCGTGTCACAGTACGCGTCCAGCCATTCCAGTAATAACGCGTTAGGGCCGGACGGAAAGTGAAGAGCAATATGCGAGAGGTTTAATAAGCAGTATGCGGCTTGCAGAAATATATCCAGCGCGATGAGCTCGAAGTATCTAGGATTGGGGGCACCACGCGTTGCTGACAGCTCGGTTGCCCAACGAGTGTCGCCACCAGATGAACCCCATGGAGTGACCGTTGTAATGGCGGGAGCGTTGCAGTTATGCTGAACAGACTGCCCTTGGCCGTTCTCGACATGGGAAATAACATCGCGATGAGATTTCAAACTCTTGAACCGCTGACAAGGCTTGGCAACAGTCGAAGCAAAGCGACTGCGCCGACTGCGCCCGTGAGGCGAATGGAATATCATAGACATGCGGATCCGTAGCCCTTTGGCATCGGCTGCAGTATGAAAGCTATGTCTGAGAGCGGACGAGACTGGCAGTGAGACACGGAATTGCTCGTGGGATGCTGTAGTCGACGTTGAGAAATGCGACACGCCATTCAGTGAGAGGCAAAAGGTGAGGATTGAAATCAGCGGGGAATGCCTTACGAGGAGGCCTTGTGGGTAAGTCTCGGTTGCGCAATGCTGCTTTGAGGACCCTTTGCGTTGATATGGTTGGCTTACCGTAGCCGGGCCGCAATTAGGCAGAAAAGCCACCAATTTGGTTTCCGTTGCCTTGCGCGCGCAATTGCGCATTTCTGCGTCCAATGAGAAGGTGCCTTAGAAGGACATCTCATCAATACCCAACAGAATATCATTTGGATTAAAGGAGCAAGACAAATTTATAGTAAATCCAAAGAGCACTTCTCTGTGTTATGTTCTTTATTTTGCTAAGGCTAAGATATCCAACCTGGTCTTAGTTTCAAGGCCAGTTTACTACCGGCTCGTAACAATGCGGTGAGACTGGAAAAGACACAGCTAGCTCATAGTCTACAAAGTCTAGGTAGTGAAGATGAAAAGTTGATATACCACAAAATGAAGTATAGGCAGGAAAGACGATGGAGAAATTGACGACCGAACCTGTCAAGCCATGCGCATAGATCATGTAGTTATTACTAAGTGCTTAGACCCGAATGCATTGAGATTATCTCTCAATGATAATTGCTTGGTCACGGTGGACCTCTGATGGATAAAGTAATTAACCGTACACCGATGAGGCCAATAGAACTTACATGCCTGTGAGGCGGCCGACTGGATGGTAGCAGTGGATCAATTCTTTTTTCAGCCAGCATAGCTGATGCAATTCTAGAGCAGACAAGATCATGCCAACGATAATGCGTCCTTCTTAAATAGGATGGTGCGGAAGAAACGCACCGTCGGATATGCATGAGGAAGAAGCGAAAACTCGTATTGGTAGAAATCATATCAGGTTCCTTCACCGGCTGTCCGACCTGCCATATGTCTTCAACTATAAAACTATACGAACTAACCATCATCCTACAACAACTCAAGCTTCTCAACATCAAGTTCAAAGCCCCCACCAATTTCGACACAATGCAGCTCATCAACATCTACGCCCTCACTGTCTTCGCCACCTCGGCCCTAGCGGCAGACTGCTTCGGCAACGGTAACAAGGACATCGGAAAATTCATCACAGCCTACTGGGATGCTCGTGAGAGAATGTGCAGTAACTCAGGCTGTACCTACCAGGAGGCTTGCACCACCTCCGGATCCTTTACTGTCAAGGGTCTTGGAGTTGACACTATCCTGAATGTTGAGATGAAGCGCAAGAACACTGGTGGTAAAAAAGGATTCAAGGACTGCTGGGTACGTATTTCAACCTTGCCTGATAGACTATGCTAATTGGTGTTATGACAGGACGCTACTGAGTATGTGATCAGATATTTACGTTTGACTTGGCTGCTAATTTTTCCAGGGACATTATCAACCAGTGCCCCAAGGGTGGCTCGAAGCAGTTGAGTGGATCGTGGGAGGCCAACGGTCAGCTGTACCAGGTCAATGGTTATTTCTCGTTCAACTGAGAGCAAGTTTTTGCGTGAGTGTTGAATACTTCTGGAGACCAATTTGGCTCTCTTCATGAAGCAGCTTGGGGAGATGCAACACAGGAGAAGTTTGTGACTTTTGAAGTAAAACTTAGCAAGCTGTGTTGTTTCAATAAGCGAATTTTGTAGTCAAGGCTTCATTTTGACGAGTCTTTTACTAGAGGTGATTGAACCATGTATTGCAGGTGAAATCCTTTGAGACAATGAGGCTTCCTTTGAGTAGGAGATATGCAACCGGTTTGGCCCAGCTGACAGGCATGAATCTATTTTTAGCTGCGTTATCCGTTCATTATTTGTCGCTTATCAACGGAGTTTTGTTATGCTTGAGTGAAATCGAACGGAGGAATAATAAGCGTAAAGCCAAGACAGACGGCGCGCACGGCCCCTGCAGTAGGTATCGATAAGGCAGTTCAGGTCCGCTAATTGCTCTTTTCATCTTCATGTTGGTCGCTGTTTGTTTGTTGCATATCGCAATCTGGCTTATGTTGCTCTTCCCCTCACCAGTATCAAAAGACTCATCTTCCATTCTTACTCACGACTATGCCAGGTTGACTTGGATGCTCGTATTTACCCAGTTATTCACATTCCTCGAGACAGATAGATCATATGCGATGATCAGGCCATCCTCGTCTGGCGGCTCTCCCTTTACGGCCCGTCACGCATGCGAGATTTGCAGGCAAGTCAAGTCAAGACAAGCCCATCCCCGCATCGATATGCACTGTGTGCCATTTTCGACACCTGAACTGACGACTCGATTCGACGAAGCAGAGAGCGAAAAGTCCGGTGTGATAGGGCTTTGCCAAAATGCAGGTTTGTTCTGTTCATCCCATCCCAGCTGGACAAATGCAGTCCAGTACAGTCCATCACCGTATCTTTTCCACTGGAACAAAGGTGACTGCACGTAAGGTCGAATTGTGGAGCTGACGCTTTGGCCTATGTCCCGCAAAGACGATGCGACCGGCTCAATCAACCTTGCGGGTACAGCCCGATTTCTCAGCGTCGTACTCGCGATGAACAGCTGCAGGAGCTCCAGGAGCGATTGGCCAAGACCGAAGCGCAGCTCGCTCTTGAGGCCCCGCGGCCGAGGACAGGTTCCATGACCTCACATTTACAGCCTCCGTCGACCACTACTGCGCCCGTCTTGCCATCACGCTGGCCTGATGCCCTTGGCTCTATTACACCAGACACCAACACCCAGTACCATCTCGCGACCACGGCACCGTCTCGTGTCTCTAGTGTCCCCGGATCTGCAGGTCCGTCCACTGGCCGCAACCCCATGGAGCTAGACAGCCACCGGAATATGGGTACGGCTATCGATCTGCCGACTAATAGCTCACCCATGTTAGATATTGATCTGTTTAACCCAGGAGCTGACTCCAATATGGCTTTCGATTGGTGCAATCAGCTAACAGCCCTGGAACCGCTGGATAACATACTCCTCACTCGCCTATCGCCGCGATCTCTGGCTCACAGCGGCACCGAAGAGGAAATCTCGCACGCAGAACTAAACTCACTGCACAAGTACTACTTTGGATCCATTTACTTCTCCTTTCCCTTCTTGAACCAAGATCGCTTTGCGGCAGAATCGATGGGAGGCGGTCTTGCTATAAGCGCTCTCGTTTACGCAGTTGCACTCGCTGGATGCGCTCACTCTTCCACTTCCCAAAGCAAAGAGTCCGCCTGCTATGTACTAGCAAGAAACTATGCAGAAAAGTGCGAACGAGATGGCCAGTTGAACGAGCTTAATTTGTTGCAGGCCCTACTCTTTATTGGGAGATATGAGGCTATGGCTGGGAAGCTCGAGAGGAGCTGGATGACACTGGGACGTGCTGTGATGTTATCCAGGCTGCTTGGACTGCCCTACATGGACAAGCGAAATGAAGGCGATGGGCTTCAGGACTCTCAAAGTCATGATGGCTCTGGACTGAACCTGCCTGAAACGACTGAGCAGGTTCTTCTGGAGGAACGAAGAAGGACCTTCTGGGCTTTGTACATATTGCTCAGTTACGTCAAAACACGTACTGGATGGCAATGCATGCTCAGCGATATAAAGGTAAGATAACCCTGATCAACTCTCTTGGAGTGCCTCGACGCTAACCTCAAGCCATCCAGAAATTTTACATCAACCTCCCATCACCTGGTCTGCTGAGATCAGATCTAGTCCCGCTCAAGATGCCCTATCTCTCAGATATAGAGCTCGAGCCCAGCATCGAGATCTCATCCTATGCAGGATGCGTCCTGATGGTAGAGCTGGCCCTGCGCTGTTTTGACCACGGACAAAAGCGGACTTCGGAGAGCTTCTGGGATGGCTACTGCGATCTTGTGAAGAAGACAGACGCCCTTTTCGGAATGCTGAAACGTCACCTCAATGCTACATCTATCCGAGAAGATCCCGTTGCCTTCAGCCTATATCTAAACCTCCGCGCAACTGAGATCTTCTCCCATGAGTCGGCTATTGCTCGCAGCGAAGAGCAAGGCCTGCCACCGCTGATGACGGCTGAGAGTCAACGTCGTGCCACGGCAGCTGCTTTTCAGATATCAACTGCAGTGCGCCTGAACCTCCCCTCACCGTGGAAGGCGGACAGCGACATCATCATGCTACAGGCCATATTTATCGCATGGCCGCTGACCATGGCTCTGAAGGCCTTTCGCCGTGAGCTGGTGCATGGTGGTAGTCGCGATAGTATTAACGGTGTTGTAGCATCGTCAAGGTTGCTGTTTTCTGCTCTAGACCACATTGAGGAGTCAGGCGGACATTGGCATCGTAGCGTCGCGCACGTTGAGAGGAAGCTTCAGGAATGGGAAGAGAAGAATAGTTTTAACTCGCTTACCTTGTGATGAATGAAGTTCTGGACTCGGGTGATTTCTGGCTTGGGGCGTATTAATGGGCTATTATACTTAGGCCTCGTCTGTTAAGCTTGGAGTTTATAGAAATACACATAACAGTTTTACCTTTGATCTCTTGTAACCAGCAACTACAGCCAAGGGCTGAAGTGGGACGGGGATGCATGAGTGATCATTGCAGCTTGGGCGGAAAGCTGATGAACAATATCAATGAGATTTCACAAGTTGTTGTCTGGGTTCTAATGCCTATTAACTCTATCGTTCTATCTGTCTATCGCAGAGCTTACTTTCAATCCTTGATCGTATACTCTGGCTGACCAGGTATACTGTGAATGCTGGTCTCCCTTGAGGCCATAATATCCTGCGCCAGTGTTGTCCCATTCATGTTGTTCAGTTCCGTTTCACTGCCAGCTAAACTCTCTGGACCCATGGTCTCGGCAAGCCTCTGATGATTCTTTCCTGTTCCCTGCCAGTAGACCCCTGATCCTCCAGTAAAGGTTCCTGGTTTCCGGGAACGATTCGATGGTATTGCTTGGACGCCTGATTGGTCCTCGCTTGTGAGTAACGTTGTAGACTTCAGGTTCGTGAGCTTTCGAAGGAGGGGCCGGACCGCTGTAAGAGCGACGACTATGACCGAGATACAGATCTCGGCAGTTGCCCAGATGTCTAAGAATATGTCAGAGCTAGATCCGAGGTGAGGTTAAGATGACTTACATATAGAAATGGAATTATCAACATAGACCATGGTTATAAATCTTCCAACGCTAACGGCGATAGTAATGACACCCAGGCTGAAAACAACAGCTAGCCCAATCTTTTTACGTGTTGAAGTCATCGTCAGGGTTGCTAGCAAGGGAATTGGGTATGCAACGTCTAACTGCGGGTCAGAAATCGGAGTATAAAGCTCAGCGGGTCATGCAAATCGTGACTTACTCAAGACCTCAGAAGCAAAGTTCATAGACCACAGAAGGCGCATAAGAGTCATGGATGTGAAAGATGTACATTCTTGTTCTCCTTCCGCCCTACATCTCCCGTCAGCGGCACTCTATAGTTTCTAAATTGTCACTGACCAGTTGACTGAAGGATCAGGCCCGCACCAGAACCAGTCACAGAAGAAAGTGATGACCGCGAAAGATGCTGTCAGGCCGGCTAGAAAATAGAGCGCAATGCGCATTCTTGGCTGTGTAATCGGCACGAGGTTGAAGTAGAAGGCGATGATGCTAAATTTCGGAAAGTATATGCCTGTATCGAACAAATGATTTGTTGCGAATCGAATCTAAAAAGAAGATAGGATCAGTATATAAGACGGCTGGCACTCTGACGAACGAGAAAAAACATCCACATTATGCTTGCATTACATGCTTACCTTTCTGATAGCGACATTATCTATTGTGAAATTATCCATCGCATCCATGGAGTAGGTAATCGTGTCGCAGATGAGCAGACCCTGACAGCACAATAAGCCAGCGATGAGCCAAAGGTCGGCTGAAAACAATCGTGCTTTTCTCATGACCACGCGGACATAAATGCGACAGGCGACGGTGATGTAGGCGAGGGCCATGACGGACCACTCGAATCCCTGAAATATCAGCATTCGACTATCATAAAACCATAAAGTCAATACGTACCATGACAGCCCTACTAGATATCATACTGGCGATATCCCGTTGAAGGGAATCGGTCGCTTGAGGAAGAAGCTATGCAGGAAATGCGGTCACATCACGCATTGGAGATTGGAGAAAACAGGAAAAGGATTCCAGCGTCCCAGCGAGGGGCATACATTGATGCTTATCAGAGCCTAGCATCTGGTGCTAAAAGCTAGCACATCATGGCGTACGCCACCATAAGCACGAATAGAGTTACCCGGCCCCAATCACGGAATGCCCAAGCCGCATTCGAGTGAATATTCCCCACTATAACCGCGGGCGAAGATTACGCCAAGCAACGAGTGTCAAAGCGCAGACACCATCGTTGAACAGCATGTCCCTTCTACGGGTTGTCCCCTATGTATTGCAGATAGTAAGCATATTTTGGCAGTTCACTGGAAACGAGTCACGGAGGATTGGACCAGATTAAATGCCGAAATGAAGTATCTATCTATGATGCATCAACGGGCGAAATTCAGGCACCAGTAAAGTCAAAGCACAGCCTCAGTTACGGTGGTGCGACCGCCTTATGCCCGTCCGTCCACTGATCACTCGGGAGAATGCCACAGACTCACACTACCTGTCGATCGCGCGAGTCAAGAAAAGTCAAGCAAGCTAGCAAGGTATGCTGTTTGTGGATGCCAAGCTCCTCTATTGGATTGGCGCAAGCCACAGCGCTGGGATTGACTTGGGCCCTCCGAGTCCAGGGACTGGGAATTTGAAATGGCTTATTTAGTGACGTATAAGAAGGGTTCAGAATGAAGCAATGATATCGTCTCTCATTTACGGAGAAAAACATTGTCTTTGCAATATACTCAAGGTTGTCTATGTCTATCGCATCATATATATCTACATCATCTCCTCCTCTATTCAGCATCCATAACGATACCTTGAGAAACACAAATAAGCTCGGCAAACTTGGGGATAGTCAAAGATGGACTCAGAAGTTGCTGGAAAGCAATATCCAGCCCCAACTCCTTGAAGATCCAGTTTCGTAGCTCGGCACCAATCATGCTATCAATGCCGTAACTCGCGATTGACCGTCCAGAGCTTTCATCGCTAAATTCCTCCGCGTCGAGAAGAAGCACCCTCGCCAGCTTGGAGACAAAATGGTCACGCACCAGAGAAATAGCTTGCGTGGGTGACTCGGCAGCCTTGACCCGGGAGAGAATCGAGGCTGCTTCTCCATCACCGCGATTCGCGCCGTCTAGTTGATTCATAGTATCAAGGAGGATAGAGAAACGTTGGTCCGCGGCCCAGAAAGCATCAACATCACCCTCAGCCTGTTTGCTTGCTCTGTGGAGCTCTGCAGGGTCAAGGCCGACGACGAGATGGTCAAAGCTAACGCCGTGATCTTGCTGACCCTGTTGCTCCAAGATTGACACCTCGAAAGCGTCCAGTAGAGCCTCCTCGTCAATACCATACATGCCCTTACGGGTGAGCGAATTCTCGAGGTCCAGATTCTCGGCAACTACTCCCACGCCAAGAACCATGGGGAGAATGACTGCACATGCAGGTTTGCCCTGAGAGCGGCGCAGGCGAGCAAGCTCATCCATGTACGAGTTTGCAGCCGCATAGTTACCTTGAGCGGGAGTTCCGAGAATTCCAGACACAGAACTCGTCATGAGGAAGAAGTCCAGAGGTAGTTCGACTGTTGCCTCGTGTAGGTTCTTACTACCGAGGACCTTTGGCTGAATGGATGTTGTCCAGCTTTCGTAGCTCATGTTCTGGAATAGGCCGTCCTGCAACAAGTGTTAGTTGAATCTATGAACGCGTCAAGTATTCACAACTTACTCGCAATACCATGGCAGCATTCACAACACCACGCAGAGGTGTATCGGCTGGTATCGAGGCTACAGCTCTCTCGACATCTTCTTTGATAGCCGCATCGCCTCTGAAGACCTGCACCCGGGCACCTCGAGCTTCCAGGTCCCGGACGCAATGGGCAGCCTGCTTCGAATCCGTTCCCGAACGAGATAGAAACGCGAAGTTCCGCGCTCCTCGCTTCATCATCCACGTGGTTAGGCTACGCCCGAGGCCACCGAGACATCCCACGAGGAGGTAAGTGGCATCTTCGTGCAACTCAAGACGTGGGGGGGTGCGGGTAACGTCTACAGTGCTACCTTTTGTATGAGTTATGATGGTTTCGTTGCTGTTCAGAGAAGAGGAGAGGGTGAGTAAGCTGTTGATGTCCGAAATACTGCTAATTGTCAAAGGTGGGATATGGAGTGAACCACCCCTGTAGAGTGCCATTGTACGCTCAAGAAGTCGGCCAAGGACCTGTGGCCGCTTGAAGAGGCCAATGAAGTTGACTGATAGGTAGCTTGCTCCGCGAGAGGCAGACGCAGAGTCCAAGGACGAGCCTGAAGGCATCTTGCCACAGTTCACAAATCGTGACAAGGCCGGCATATTTCTCCACGACTCTTGTGATATTCCGGGCTCAACTGAACTGCCCGAGAACACCACATCAATTTCGTATTCATGGAGACTCTCGGGAGTATAGTCAACCAAAATCTGGTCTCTAGAAAGGCTAAAAGAACTTTGCAGCTCTTCAGCCTCGGTATCGTTCCCAACTGCGACGAAAACCCGGCCCCCGAGCGCTTTCGTGACTCGGATTGCGGCTGCTCCAAGGACTCCTGAGCCGGGAAGTACAAGAACAGACTCCTTCGGCTCCAGCTTGGCAAGTGTCTCGAGACCGTAGAGAGCAGGACCATAGTACAGTGGGAGACCTGCGGTAGCCTCATGATCCTCAGAATCGTGGAGCTTCTGTACAAGACACTCCGGGACTCGCTGAAAGTTTGACAGCCTTCCTGCACTAAATGCCACTATGCGGTCGCCGGGCGACACCCTTGTAACGGCATCCCCGGTCCGTGTCACGATGCCAGAAGCCTCATGGCTGAAGTCAGGGCCGGGGGAGGATCCCAATATGACGGCTTTGTCTTCATCGGTAAGGCCTGTTGCTATCACTCGGAACTCGACCTCGGTAGGTTGCAATGCCACCTCGTCAGCGTTACAGTGAGAGAATACAACCTTTCCAGAGTCAATTATGCCGTCCAGTCTGACTTCTGGATCAAAAGTCTGAGACTGGGTCTCGTCCTCAGTGAGAGCGTATGTCTCATTGATCCTGTCGAACGGAACAAGTCGGTTGATCAGGAGCTGGCCGTCCTTGGAGATGTACTCCGTCTCCAGTTCTTGCTCACCAGTGAAGAATAACGATGCAAGACGTGATGTCCTTGTGCCAAATGCGTTAGAGGCAAGGTCATCAATGGAAAAGTCCACAAGTGTTGCTTTAAGCGAAGCTCGTTCAGAACGAAGAGATCGCAGGAGTCCTGCCGCCATGGCATACTCGGGACGTCCCGAATCCTTCAATTTATCGCTGGAAGACATCCATAACACTTTGGAAGCATCGCTCAAGATCTTCTGTATGTATAAAAACTCGTCTTCCGACATCTTAGCCATAAGGGGGCCCTCAAGATCAACCAAGGCTATCACATTGGCTCCAGCTGGGCAGGCATTACCTAGCATCAAGCGCTCCGTTTTGAAACCCGCCTTTGCGAGGCCATGCTCCAAATCATACAGACAGCTCGGAGGATCACTGTGACATAGTAACCATATGGACGCTGCTGTAGGGCTGCTAGTCTTCTCGATACGAGTGACGAATAAGGATTCTCCCAAGAATGATTCAAATCCAGAGAACCCCGCGTCTCTCAGACTTTTCTCTGTCAGAGCAGACCTATCCCCTCCAAGCACGGCGCAGCCGTCTACTGAGAGAAGTTCGGAGATATTCTGAAGCTCATGAAGAGACATGCAAGGGGCAGCGATGATATCAAAAGAGCACTTGAGCTTCTCCTGAGTCTGTGTCGTCAAATCAGCCGCCAGCACCAAGGGCTCCACGGATATGTTTGTGAAACTGCTCAGCTCAACAGTGACATCAGAGACATGAGAAAGATCTGTAGCTACTGTAAGGTAAAGCTCAGGAAGTCTTGCTAGGAGAGCTGTAGCAATTGTCGGGTCCGAGACCAACACCTTCAAAGACGGTTTTTTAAACCGGGCGAGTTCAATAAAGTCGGTAAGTGATAGGTGGTTTTGGCTACCTCTGAGAAGTGAGAAGTCTGGCCTTGAGACAATCTGACTATAGGGCTGTGGACGAGTGACGTCTTCCAAACTCTGCGGTATAGCAGCCTCGTAAGCAGTGCACTGCATACTATTGATCTGCATCAGGACCTGACCGTCATCTGCCAACAGCTGATTGTGTGCATTGAATATCCTCTGGCCTCGGGGATCGATCCAGGAGAAGGCCTTCGCATTGGAGCTTCCATGTAGTTGAGCTTGCGTCGGCTTCCAAACAATGATTTCTTCGGCAGTTACGGGAACAGCTCCGAACTTCATCGCGCTGGCTCGACCAGCCCAGATAGCGACGATCATGAGCTGAAGGCAGGAGTCGAGGATGGCTGGATGAAGTACGTGGCGAGACTCATCCTTCATAACAGACGTCTTGATGTTGGTCGTCGCCTGAGCACAATATGACGTGCCATCAAACTTAATGTTGTCCATGTCTTGGAATGTGGGCCCATAGTTGAAGCCAACCTTTTTCAAGGTCTGATTCCAGAGTTTTCCAGAGGCGCGCTGAGGTAGATTAGGGACAGTCTTGGCGAGAGCTCGACGCTTGATCGTATTTATGCAGATCCTTCCAGTCATATGGTTCTTGACGTGCCCTTCAGTAGATACCGATGAGGTGTTGAAATCCCACCATCGCCTGGGCTCATCTGTGCTGAGCCTCAAAGGCCTCATGTTAAACAGTGTCTCGATACCGTCGTCGTCGTCTGGAGTCACGAGAGCTTGCTGGATACTGATATCCCTAAAGATGTACGAGTCGATCTCGAGCGGAGCTTCTGACATTTCATTGAGCTGCGTGATGGCTTCCATAGCCATAGAGAGATAACCGGCAGCTGGGAAGACTGCTTCTCCACCCAGAGAATGGTCGCGAAGCCAGGGGAGGTCCTTGAGACGCAAAACATTCCTCCATGTAGGCTCTTTCAAGGAGCCGCCGATAGTAAGCTGGCCAAGGATGTCATGGCGTGGAAACCGTGGTGAACGGTGCTCCCTACTCTCGCGAGACTCGGCCCAGAACTTCTTGGCTTTGTCCCACTGATAAGGGGGCAGATCGACAATGAGATGGCCTCTCCGAGAGGTAATCTTTCCAGATGGAGAGAGTTCCTCAATCGCCGTGATGCGTTGCAGATCGATGGGATAGTCGCGAAGGAACAGCTCACCGGCGAGCTTGAGCACCTGCTCGGCGCACCTGGCACCCCGGATGAGAGTTGGTAGATATTGAACTTTGTCAGCGCTCAGATGGGCCTTGATTTGCCGTATAGGTCCCGATAGAGCAGAGTGAGGACCGATCTCAATCAGTGTGTCGATTGCCATATCCTTACGCGCGAGAGCAGTCTGCACGGCTTGGTTGAAGAGTACGGGGCTGGTGAGGTTGGCACTCCAGTACTTTTCGTCAAGTACAGTATTCTCACCGAGGAGCGAGTTTGTCACAGATGAGACCATCTTAGTCTTATCAAACATGACTCTCGGAAGGCCGTCTTCCTTAGAGTCTCGTAGGAGTCTTTCGTACTTGTCCACTGCTAAGAGCATGTGGTGCGAGTGGTATGCCTTTCCGTTTGTATGCAGAATACGGGCAAAGGTTCCCTCGGCTTTGAGATCAGCCTCTAGCACCTTCAGCGCCTCAACATCGCCACTCAAAGTGACACCTTCAGGCGAGTTGTGGCATGCGATGACCACCCTAGGCTGGTGAGCTTCAAGGTATGGTACAATGGCTTCAGCACCAAGGCCAACAGCCATCATGGCACCTGCTGAGTCGATGCACTTGACAGCTTGGCCACGGTAGTAGGCTGCTAGGATGGCCTCGGCCTCCGAGATGTATCCAGCTGTGAATGCTGCGGCGATCTCGCCCGAAGAGTGACCTATAGTCACTGATGGGTTAATACCCCAGACCTTAAGCAGCTGTACCAGAGCGACTTGAACAGCGGTGCAAAGAGGCTGCGAGAACTCAGCCTCTCCGACACGAGAAGTAGCTGCGTTCTCTAGTAGACACTCCTCTAGCGTCCATGAGGGGGCATCTTCCAGATCCTCAAGTATCAAGTCCATACGACGAATTGTCTTGAGGAAAGTTGGATAGAGAGCCATAAGCTGCGCACCCATACCTGCCCACTGCGCTCCTTGACCGGTAAAAACGAAGCCAAGCGTACGCGCTGTCTCATTCTTCTTGCCGACTATGAAGCCAGACATGTCGTGGGTAAAGGTACTCTGCAAGGTGCTAGGTGTCGTAATTACCATCCCTTTGCTCTGGAATCGCGTACGGTGGTTGGCGAGAGTAAAAGACATGTCCAGCAGACTGTACTTGGCGGCAACCTTGCCATGAGCCATGGCATTGCGCTTCAGAGCTCCAGCGTCGTGGGCTGAAAATACCAGCAAATATGGCCGGCTGCGATTGACTGCTCCGCGTGCCAACTTGGTCTTCATGCTATGCCCGTGCATCGAATACTTGTAATTCTGGGGCATACTGAGCAGAGACTTGGGGCTCTCGACGATCGTGTGAGCGTTTGTGCCACCGTACCTATAATGGTCAGTTGTGGATATGGCAGGATTGAGATTTGTACGTACCCGAAAGAGTTGACACTCACTCGCATGACTGGTAAGTGTCGAGGCATAGGAGTTGGCTCTGTAGGCACATGGACTTTCCATCCCTTCCAGTCGATCTTGGGGTTCAAATCAGTGACACCATGAGTTGGCGGGATGATGCCCCTCTCCACCATCAAGATGGCCTTGATGATTGCAGACAGCCCACTGGCCGCTTCAGAATGCCCAATGTTCGTTTTGACGGCGCCAATGTTCAGTGGCCCATCTGCATCTGTCCTTGTACTGTTCATAATGTCAGATACTGCGTGGACTTCGAGTGGATCGCCTATGGCTGTTCCTGTTCCGTGGCACTCGAAATACCCAGTGAGCATGGGATCCAGCCCGCTGCGCTGATAGGCGTGTCTCATGACGTTTCTCTGTCCATCAAAGCCAGGATACGTAATTCCTACACCAGCTGCCTTTCCATTATTGTTAGTCGCACTTGAACGTATGACTCCACGGATGGGATCACCATTCCTCACAGCATCGCTCAGACGCTTGAGGTAGATAGCGCCGACACCCTCAGCACGCCCGTAACCGTTGGCGTAGCTATTGAAAGTGTGACAAGTCGATGTTGGTGACAGAACGCCCAGTTTGGCTGTATTCATGTGTTGGTCCACGGTCAGGATGAGGTTACTGCCACCGACGACTGCGGCTGAACATTCATGGGTTCGGAGTGCGTTGCAGGCGTTGTGCAGAGCGTAGACAGAAGAAGAACACGCAGTGTTGACAACGATACTGGGGCCTCGGAGGTTGAAGACGTGGCTAACTCGGTTGCTGAGAAGACCAGGGTCGACACCAGTAGCTGCCAAGCTATGGCGGAAAGAAGGCTCCTTGAAGGACATCTGCTGGAAGTCTGCAGTGAAGGTGGCCATGAAGCAGGCCGTGTCAGATCCAGAGAGTTGGTCGAGAGTCAAGCCGGCCGACTCGAAGGCTTCATAGACAACTTCGAGAAGTTTTCGCTGCTGTGGATCTACAATTCCTGTTAGCAAACACGTTGGATGAGCATTGACGAAAGGGATTAACTTGCCCATCCAGGTAGCTTCGACCGGCGTGATACCGAAGAACCCTGGATCGAATTCTTGCAATGTCTCGTTGAGAAAATAACCGCCAAGAACGCCAAAACTACCAGGACGATCATTATTTGGATGGAAGTGTGCATCAATATTGAATCTGGACGCGGGAACCTTGGGTGTCTGGCCGCTCCTCTTCTCCATCATTAACTTCCAGAAGTCAGATGGAGAGCTGACATCTCCCGGGAGGCGGCATCCTATGATTAATGGGTCAGTAACAAAGGCACCTATCGGGGAAACGATAGAACTTGCCCATTCCCACGACTGCGATAGGTTCAAGCTGCTCGCTCAATGGCGGCTCGTCTGGCGAAAGAGCTGCATATTCATCATCGCTCACGATGCGTTGACTGGAATTATGTGGGCCTAAATCGATACCCGTGGTCGAGGAGCTTGAAGATGATTCTCGGAAATGAGGCATTGTCGTTATGAGAGCGGATATGAGATACGATGTCTGTTCCAAGATGTAAGCGAGTGAACAAGGGGTCTGAAGTAAACAAGAGGGGGTCTCTGACAAACTATCGATAAATACACAATTATTTGTTTGATAGCTGATACCGAAGGGCTAGTTATGATTTGGTTTCTGTTGTAAAGCCGAATGAGTCCTGACATTTATACCCGCAGATGTCGTATTCAGCCCCCAAATTTCTCCTCACGATACTCTCGTCACTCAACATTCACCCATACCCCAAATCCCCACCAACCTGCACTTGTCGGAAAAGGCCTCATTGACTGAAATTGCATAATCCTGAACTCGGTTGCTCCGATGGCGGCCGTTTGATAGCCGCTGCATCGCGGCCGATTCGGCCCCCGTAGGGTAGTTCCGGAGCGGAGCCGGAGCGGGTCGGGCCGCCGGAATCACAGCTAAGAGATAAGCAGGCGGGGCCTTGTCTGAACAATACCTACTAAAGACGACTTATCGTTTATTCCACCCCGGAGCAAGTTCAAGGATTCGAAGTTGACATCGATCTGCATCCTCGACTTCAACAGCGTAATGACGAACCAAACTATGGAGGTGTTTGATGTTATTGTGGTTGGCGCAGGTAAGGCATTCCGACTCAACGCAGGCTTTTAACCCGGTTAACAGGATGCAACAGGATGGTATGGGTTGATGGCTGCCCGAACATTCCTCGAGCTTGCTCCCGAGACCAACCTCCTGATTCTTGACGACGGCAAGACAGTCGGCGGAGTATGGTCCAAGGAGCGCATCTACCCCAGTCTTTTTGCCCAGATCAGCCATCCCTTGTTCGAGTACTCCTTCTATCCCATGCCGGAAGAGGATGTATCGCCAGATGGATTTGTATCTGGGAAGACCATCCAGAAATACCTTGAGAGCTTTGCCAAAGACCATGACCTGATGTCTCGGATGCGTCTCAACACCCGCGTTGAAAACGTGAAGAGAGGTCCCGACTCGGATGGCTGGATACTTGACATCAAAGAACAGGAACCGTTAGCATGTCGAAAGCTCATATACGCCACAGGTGCCAATTCAAGCCCCATTATCCCTCAGTGGCCACGAGACGACTTTGAAAAGCCCGTTATACACTCCCTCGAACTTGGAAAGTACCAGGATTATATAAGGGACAGCGTAAAGAATACCGTCGTTGTCGGCCGTTCAAAGTCTTCATACGATGCGGTCTATCATCTGCTATGTGCCGGGAAGAAGGTGGATTGGGTGATGCGTGACGGAGAATCTGGCCCATTTAGCATCTATGCGCCAACGTTCATGGGACTTTGGAATATTGCTGACCACATCTCAACTCGATTTGCCTCCAGCTTCAGCCCCTGCATCATGTCTACCTCTGGGATGTGTTACAACTTCTTCCAGCGTAATGCCTTGGGGCGCCTTCTTACCAACGTGTACTGGCGAACGGCGAACTATATCTCAGTGTCTCACGCAGACTACTGGAGAACGCCGAATGCCGAAAAGCTGCGACCTAGGCCCTACAGCGATGGGTAAGATGCTAGAATCCCAATATTTCACTGTTGTCGTTTTTGGACTGACATTTCTTGCTGACAGAGTGTTCTGGGGATCTGGTGGTATTGGCATCGCGACCGCTCCCGACTTTTGGGAGACGTTCCACAACGGCGATGTTACTATTCATTCGACCGAGATCGATACTCTTTCCCATAAGGATGTCGTGAACTTGAAGAACGGATACTCCATTGCGGCCGATATCGTGATTCATTGCACGGGATTCGACAAGGGATACGATGCATTCGAACCTAGTCTCAGACGTGAGCTTGGTCTGGAGTATGACTCTGAAGAATTCTCCCGATGGACGATGCTTGATGAGAAAGCCGAAAGGACTGTTGACGATCTCCTGCCATACCTTCGTGAAGCGCCAAGCCGATACGGCGACTCCAAAGCAACCAAGAGAACGGGACACGGCCCTAACAGGCATTACCGCCGTCTGGTGGTACCTGAGCTGGCAGCACGGGGCGATCGATCGATTTTATTCCCCGGGCACATCCATTCCGCATTCACGCCACTGGCAGCTGAGCTCCAAGCACTTTGGGGTGTTTCATGGATGCTCGGATGGCGAGACCTACCGCCAAGAGAAGAGATGGAGGTTGAGGCTGCAAACTTCAATGCGTGGACGAGAAAGAGGTACCTTGAGCAAGGCAAGAAACATTCGTATTTCATATACGACTACATTCCTGTAAGAGAACTCGGGGTGCACTTGCGTGCCACTTCATTTTACTGACTGTGAGTAGTATATCGACACTCTGATGAAGGACCTGGGACTAAACCCGTTCCGCAAGAGCAACGTTTTTGAGGAATGGTTTGTGAGATATAAACCAAGTGACTACAAGACTATTCTGCACGAGTACCTGAGTACTCAACGTCATCAACATGAGGTTGAGGGTGCAAAGGCGGAGAACGGAAAGGCTACGTAGAAAACATGCTGTGAAACACAATGAGTCACATTCAAATTGTGTCCGGGTACTAGTTTCTCTGAGTTTAAACACGATAATTGCATTCTCTGTTTCTGAACATTAGCCACCACGATCATAACACTGCTAGGCAGCGTAGCTCCCATCAAGCTCTATGAACTTCTATTCATCCTCTAAGCTTATCGCATTGTAGTATTCCCATATACATTCCAACAAAGTCTTGAGCTCATCACTGGCAGTCAGTGCATTAGTGTTGCTAGACATACCGACCGAATATAGCCAATCGGCGACCTTCCTCGGTGTCGAGCGGACTAGCGCACAGAGCGGAGCCAATTGACGCCAATCGCAGGTCTTGTTTTGCTGTGTCGGGACGGCCCCACTATATCCGCGTCCGCCCCGTGTCCGTCCCTGCTCTCCTATAATCTCGCTGCAAGTCTCCTACTTGACAAAAAAGCTCCCCTTTCGTGCGGAAAAACAAGAGTTACCTTATCATCCTTCACAGTCAAAGTACCAAGATCCCACCTGAATCCACACAACCATGAGTGATCAAAGGACCGAGAAGCCTGCAGATGCAGCACCCAGAAGCCCGCATACTCCCGGCGACCTTACAGGTAGTAGCGACGCCTCTCTCAATGAGACCGGACAGCGTAGCATCCAGGGATGGAGAGTGAGTGCTTCCGAAGCTCTTGGCCTTTCGAGATATTTTGCTAACACTGGATGACTTTGTTTAGTGGGCCGTTGCCTATGCAGCGATGCTGTCTACAACGCTCCTCTTTGCTATCGACAACACCATCGTCGCAAACATCCAACCTAGCATCATCAACGACTTCGGCCATCTTGAGCTCATGTCCTGGATTGGTACCGGCTTCGCTCTCGGCACCATGTTTATTTTGCTCTGGGGCAAAGTATACGGTGTCTTCAACATTAAATGGGTCTACATCTTCAACATCTTCCTCTTCGAGGCCGGCAGTGCTGTATGCGGTGCTGCACCTAACATTCAAGCACTCATAATAGGCCGTGTCATCGCTGGTATCGGTGGTTCTGGAATGTATTCTGGCACCTTGACATATGTTTCGGTTCTTACCAACGAGCAAGAAAAGCCAGCATACCTTGCTGGAAGTACTGTCGTGTGGGGCATTGGCAGTGTTCTTGGCCCTGTTGTAAGCTCCATCTCCCGTCAACTCATTGACTCTAGACTGACCATTATCCATAGGTTGGCGGCGCATTCGCAACAAGCAGCGCGACCTGGAGATGGGTATGTATCTTTCGTTTCGTCTCTCACTCGACCCTAACTGACTCAACAACCAGGGATTCTACATCAATCTTCCCATCGGCGCTGTTTTTGCTCCTGCATACTTCCTCCTCTTCCCTAGTACCGATCCCAACCCTACCAAAACCCTGGCAGAGAAGCTCCGCCTTGTCGATTGGATCAACGCAGTCATGTTCCTCGCGGGATCTGCTTGCCTGACCGTTGCCCTGACCTTCGGCGGTGTCGTCTATTCATTTCACTCGGGGACCATAATCGCACTCTGGACTGTCACCGGCGTTCTACTGGTGGCTTTCATTGTCTTACTTAAAATACATCCTGGAGTATCCAAGGAAAACCGCTTGTATCCCTTGCACTTCTTCAAGAAGTGGATTCTTATCAACATGCAGCTCCAGGTCTTTTTATCTTCTGGCATCATCTTAGTAAGTTACAGAGAGTCGAAAGGAATACTTTGACTAACCATATCCAGGCCATGACTTACTTCGTCCCGTTGTATTTTCAGTTCATCAAGGTAGGGGTTCTGACTGCGTCATGAGATATTTATGACTGATATCTTCAGGGCGATGGAGCACTCGAGGCTGGGGTTCGTTTACTGCCTTTAATCATGTTTATGGTTGCTGTCTCGATGTTAAATGGCTTCCTGATGCCAAAATACGGACTGATCCCTTTTTGGTACATCGGAGGTAGTGCTCTTGCACTCATCGGTAGTGCTCTAATGTGTAGGTGGCTAATTATTCTAGTAGCCTGTTCTAACGTCCTCCAGATACCATTGATGACACAACATCTAACGGCAAGGTATATGGCTACAACATACTTGTCGGAGCCGGAGCCGGGTGCTACATCGTCGCTGGGTTCGCCATCATGCAGTCACTGGTCCCAACCCACGAAATTGCCAATGCAGTTGGTGCCATGACGATTTGCAAGTATCCCCATGGCAAACCATTCAAAGTTATTTCCAGCTAACCTTGACTTTAGCCCAGGATCTCGGAATGGTGCTTTTTCTTGCTATCAGTGGCAGCCTGTTCCACAACGTCGCCGTTGACAAAGTGGGCAACGCCCTGCCAAGCGCCTCTGAAACTGAGATTGGCAACTTGATTGCGGGCACGAGCAGCGCCGCGTTCAAAGCTCTTTCTGAAGACGAAAAGGCCGTTGTTATCCCAGAGATCGCGAGTGCTATGAAGAGCATCTGGGCCTTTTTCATGGCGGCCGCTGCGCTCAGTTTCGTGTGCGCTTGTCCACTAGTTGTAGGTGTCTCATTTCATAACATGTTAATTGACTGAAGCTAACTCGTATCAGAAAGCTAAGCTTGGGGGAAAGAAGCTCGAACCAACTGCGATAGCCTGAAGGGTGGTGAGACCTATTGGAGTATCATAGATGGAGACAACCGATTTGAACATCTATTACATCAGTCTGTCTAGGACTTTTGCTGTTTGGAGGATGCTTAATGTTTCTATTTGTTTAACAGGGAAATTGTAACAACAGTCACACAAAAAAACAAACATCGATTGTAGTAAGAGATGATGTACAGTATTGGATGAACCCTCATTACTTGCCTAGATTTAGCTGTTCCCCAAATATGCTGCCGAGTAAGCTAGTCTATTTGGCATGACAGTTCATACTTGTGGATTCTGGATATAACAACGTCCCAAGGTTTTGCAAGTGCGTTCACTCAACCTCCTACATGGACACCTCGTGATCCTACAGGCTCATGGCAGATCAATGGGTAGGACCACCGCTATTGGTAGTGAATTGTCTTACATCAATTTAGATTAAATGACTACCTCAAATTCGACAAAATCTTTCCAAGCTCAGTAAGCCTTTCTCCAGCTCGTGTTATAAAGCTCAACAACACCTGACCTGTCCGTCCCAAAGCCAAAAACTTGATCCCCAGAGGCGCTAAGATGAAATAACCATATAATGAACCATATAGCAGCCAAGAAAGCCATTACATGCGGGAAAACAGCTTCAAATCCACCATTCCAATTATTCCAAGACATTCCCGTCTTCCCCATATTCCCCTTCTTCGACACCTTGCTTTTCATTGCATACTCCTTCTCAGCCTCCATCGTGTCCTGCCAGCCCAGAATCCCTCTCCTTTCTTCAAACTCGACAAAGTTCAGTTTCGGCGCTGTAACGCATAGACCTGCAATCTTCTGTGCTAGTGTATCAAGTCCTATGATGGGCGTCAGCCATCGCTGGGTGATATATGCCTTCCATCCGTCGTAAGCTTGCTGCCTCGTCAAGGCGCCTCCTGCTTTGACTATGGCCCGAGCACGTCCTACTCGCATGTCTTGGTACTGTTCTCGCATGGCGTCGTGTAGCTCTACGTCACTTGGCTTTTTGTTAGGGTGCCTCGCCAACAAAGCATGCAGCGTGTTCGTGATTACGACAGCATCTTCCATGGCTGTGTTGCCTCCAAGGGCCGAGTTGGGTGTGACCTAGATAAGTTGGGCATGTCAATATACTAATAGACTATCTTTCATGAGAGCCCGTACCTTGTGGACAGCGTCTCCAGCCAGAACAATTCGGCCGGAGGTCCAATGCTCCAGAACCCCCTCTTCAAGCGATATCATTTGTGCTTTCAGACGTCGCTTCCACAGTTCCCCAAATACGACAGTATCTGTGACAGGACGCTCAGATATCTTGCTCACGAGCGCTTCCATATCGGCCTCAGTATAACGTCGGCGCGTGGGCCACGTACACTGCTGATCCTCGGGGAGCTTGCTGTGCACAATGATAGATATCCATTCTGGCTGGCAGAGGAGGAGAAAGGAGTACTTGTCATTGGAGGTGATTTCCATGTCGTGAGCACCGATGCCAGGGACTGGCGAGCTTGCCATTACGATGGCATTGTATTGAGTGACCATAGCTTGAAGGGTGTGAGTAGCTGATGATATCTGCCATAGAATGATATATACTTACCTCTCTTCTCGTCAACTGTGATCATACCAGGGTGTAGAGCGTTGGCTTTGTCCCACATGATTTCGCGGACTTTGGAATGAACGCCATCAGAACCAACTACTACATCACCAACAAACTCACGACCATCAGCCAGGATGACGTGGGCAACCGAATTCTCCTCGATTATCTCCTCAACGCGGGCCTTTTCATAGACTTGAGACTTATCAGGCAGTAGCTCGTAGAGCTCACGCAGGAATACTTGACGGTCAAGTGTCCTAGTATCATAACCCGCGCTTCACGGGATTAGTGAGTGAGTCCCTGCTAATATGAAGCAGTACATACAATTTTCGTACGACACCAAAGAAGTCGTTGGAGGCAAAACTATTACCGGTGGGATCACGGCAATGCGCACCGCCCATGGTATCGCACTTGGCCAGTACGGCGTCTAGGCAACCTAATTGGTGTAGGATTCGGCAACCATGAGGCTGAAGGGTAATGGTAGTCCCGAAGCTCGGTGCCACTACGCCCTTGTCCAAGAGGACCCAGTCGATGCCAGCTTTGGCTAGGCAATGAGCCAGCGTAAGGCCTGTCACGCCGGCACCAACGATGATGACTTTGAACTGGGAGTTTTCCTGCATGGCGACAAGTATTTTTGGAGACTGGAAAGTGTCAAGATCTTCCGATGGGATATTTCACTTAAATTTCAGCGTTTTCGTCACTCTGAGATCCCCAACGCCATCTCGATAACAACTTGAAGACGGGCCCGACCGGAAAGACCGGACCTTCGGTCCCGAGCGCCGTGGGTGGAGCCCCGTAGCCAATGAAGCGGGAGCGGCCGTTGGATGCCGTTCAGAAAACGCCGATCCGCCAAAGGAAATAAGACCGAGTGCAACATCGCATCTCGTATATCCCAACAAGCTTAACAGACAAACACATGCATACTTAGTTAGATATCTGGCCGTCCTTCCTACCAAGAATCTTATCATCAACTGCTTATTATCTAACCCCAATCCATACCATGCTCCACACTTCAAGAAATCAGCTCCTCTACCTCAGTGCCCTGGGTGTATGGGGTCTCTGGGGATATGCATCATTCAACGGCATGTTCCGCCGCCTAGACACACTCACAAAGACACTGCATTTTCCGGACGGCAGACCCCTACGCTCCTCGTACACAGGTCTTGCACCACTAGACGCCCAGCTTTCTCTCGTCACGGCATTCTACGATGTCCTCACAAACTCGCTCAGCTCTGGCCCACGCTTGCTGTTCTTTGACATCAACTATGTCGTCGCATGCGCAAACCTATGGACGCTCATTGAATCTCGCCGTCGCGGTGTGCGTTCCTTTTTCCTGAGGTATCCAGCGTGGGCAATGGCTCTCTGCAACTTCAACGGTGCTGCCATTGTGCTGCCACTGTACATGTTTCTACTCTGCCGTAGTAAGGCACGCTTACGCGACTCTAGCGTACCGTTGTACGACGCGGTAGCGATGCCGGTGACAGCTGTGGTGATTCTGCTTCAGCCGCTGCTTATCTTTGCACCAGCATGGTTGGGCTTCGATGGGAGTGAAACCCATCATGGATTGATTGCCTTTTTCCAAGTGGCCCCTATCCTTGTTCTTGGCTTCTATCTAGGGCTTGTATCAATTCTCCCTCAAGGGCCTGTCACACCAACATCATGCAAAGAAGCCAAAAGGTGGATCGTTGCGTCCCTTATACTTGCTGGCACCGTCGCCTCGGCTGTGCACATTTATACTATGATCGGTGCACTGCGAACCCACGATAGCGATGCGTCCCTCACGAGGCTATTTGTTCCTGCCTGGGGTTTCACTGACCCAGGCACGATCCTCAAGTCTACTGAGGGAAAATCTGAAGAGTATGCAGCGCTACTGGAAAACCTTCACCTGTTTTCCCAATGGGATTGGATCGTTGTGTGTCTGACGACAGTGGTGGCTGTCCACTTGTTTCTTACTCGTCGGGACGGACTCAAGGTTGACGAATCTACCTCGCCACACGAGGTCCAGGAACTGGTCTATCTTGCAATATCTACAGCCGTTCTCGGGCCTGGAGGAGCTGGCTCATTTGCGCTTGCAATCCGAGAAGCCAGGATCTGATTTGATGAGTACTCCGAGATCCTGCCTCTCAACGGATACTCTAAAGTGCTCCCCACGGGAAACGAGGATGGTAAGGACTGTTAAAAAGCTGGATCTTATTTCTATCCTGACTCATACGATATACATAAGACGATGATTATCTAGTCGGATCACCCATCAATGGGTCTTGTCGTGTCCAGCAGTCATGCTACTGAGAAGATCAATCAACTAAAACCTCTCAAAATACGAGAAGGCATTGTTCATGATATCGCTAGCGTCAATATAATTCCTGTTCAGACTACCAGGCACCTTTACTATTTATATCAAGATTCAACATACACTTGGACATATACACATAGCAGTTTCTTTTGACTAACTACTACCTTCAGATATTTATCGCAACCTCAGAGTTTATCATTCCTACTTCTTCCTAGAGAATGTTTGGACCTTGATAGCGCAAATAGGGCCCGGGCGCTCTTCCACGAGTTTCAAGGTAAACTCCTTGTCTGATGACCCTGTCTTCCCAGAAACTGTTATAGAAAATGACCCTCCACTAGGTAATATACGCTTGGAAGTTGAAGTCGGATCTTTCTGTGGCAGTGGCTGCAACTCGTACTCGTAAGAGGTCACCCCACCAACCTTACCATTCGGCTCGTGTAGTTTTGTTTGGAAAATGTCATCTGGACCACTATAGGAGCATTTTCCGTCTTTGGCATTGGGAGCGGTGCTGAAAGACTCGTTGCTGAACAGGCAGACGGTGTCAGACCCAGTCGTAAAGCCAAACTTGATCGAGAGAATTTCAGTGTCTGATGAAGGTTTCTCAGCATTAGGTGTAGAGATGAACTCAACACTCGAACTCTTTGCGTTCTTGCAGGTGATTTTGAAAGAGAAATCTGAGTACTTAGGTATCTCGGTTGGCGTGATGGTATACTCGAGCGTAGTCGAAGGAGGATCATCGATCTTCCTGAGCCAGCCATTGTCGCCTCTCATGCTGTCGACAAACTTCTCTCCTGGCGTCTTCTCTGGTTTCGGCCTTCCATATACCAAGTAGAAAACCGAGATAACCAAACCTAGCACCATAAGCACTTGTCCAATGACAGGGATCAAGGCGCAGGTAGAGAACAAGCCAATAATTCCAACGATAACGGCCGCCGTCTCGATAGCGATCTGTGCAATCGCTAATCCTCTGCCAGTGCCCGATAGATGATCCCATTGGTTGCACAGATCCCATATCATGAACGCGACAACGACTACACCTATAGCGATGCCAAGCCAGCGTATAACCTTTGATGAAAGTGAGAGCCTTCTTCTCATTCTTCCAAACCACGTGGTCTCTCTTGCTGCTTTCTCGCTTCCAACTTTGGCGATTTGCTCGACATCAACCTCATGGACATCGAATTTAAGTTCTGTAGCGTTGGCCTTTCCAAGGGCATAAGCGGGCAGCTTCCTGCCGCTTGTCTGGTTTATTACCTGGCACTGCGCCACAAGTTCCCTTGCATTCTTAACTTCTGGTCGCAGGAGGAAAGGTGTGAGAATGTCAAAAGCCCCCTTTGTTACGTCCGTCGTGACTCGTCCTATCTGCGCTGCGCTCATATCTTTACCTCCCATGACAATGTTATAGATACTGAAACCGAGTAAACTCATCTAGGAGCGATGTTCGTTAGTCTATGGTCCCACTAGGGGGTCTCCGGGATATTGTAAGTTGACATACCTTGAATGCTAACCCGAGGCCTTTCCATCCAGACTTCAAGTTTACCTCCAAGAGGCTCTGCCCCTTTAGGTGGTCCCAGTTTCCAAACCTCGCACGCTTCCATGAGCCCACTCCTATAATCATGAGTGATTTCGCTGCCAAATCTCCGGAAACGAGGATGTGAACCATGTCAGCGTAGTTCTTGGCTGCAAATTCTTTCCCGTTCTTTTCAAAAATGTCTCGATGGGCAGCCACGAAGGTATCCAGCTCCTTTCTCAACAGATTTCTCAAATCTTTGTCGATTCCCTCGTAATTCTCATTCAGGATTGCGTCGATGAAGGTTTTGGTGATATGCGGCAGCCAGTCCATCACTGCGTCCTTGTTAACCCGCTGTGTCATGGCAAAACCGAGGAACTTGTTATATATAGCATCTCTGAAACGCTCATGATAGTTTCCCTCCGGATATAGTACCCATAGGATCGTCGTATACCTGTCTAGGATCCGTGGATTGCCTTCCATGTCCTCCACGATATCGTCCATCTTGACGTTGAGGAGCTGATCTAAGTATTCTTGTGCCCACTTCTCCCCGCCGTCATTGATGAACTTTCGCAGGACTGGAAAGAGTTGTTTCAAGGCTTCTAGGAGGCACAGACTATTAAGAGTCGCGTTCTCTCGACTTCTAGTAAGACATTTTGGACCTTGTCCCTGCCAGAAGTACAGAATCTTCTTTTTCTCATCGTCTGTGCATTTGGACCGCCATTCTCGAGTTTGCAGACTCTGGGCAATCTGAAGGCAGGTATAGGCAGGGCCAAAGGTCTCCTTTATCCACTTGGATAAGTCTGATGGAAGATTGCTGCCGAGATGGTCCGGTAATTGTCGAGTTTCCTTGTCCTTAGAAGACAGTAATGAGGCATGGCCCTGATCCATATGGTAGAACATGAGGTTCTGGAATATTTGATCGCTTGTTGACTTCACCTAATATCAATAGAGCTCATATTAGTATTTCGATCACACTGGACTTGAATACGTCCCCTGGAGAATTACTTGCCGTGTCATCGTTGTATTTTGCGAATATGGCGTGAAGATTCTGCATTGCCAAATCGCTTTTGCCAACCGGTGGCAGAAATATCGGCTCTTTCTGAGGTATCGTCTGGCCTCCAGTAGGTATATCTCCAACCATCTGGCCTTGACCTATCCTAATCGGCACCCGTTGTGAGGCAGAGCCCGGACGCGACATGTTCAGGTGTCTGTCACATTAATCAGCACCGAGTCATTTGTATGCAATTGTTCCGTGGATAATTACCTGATGCCTTCAGCCCCCTCTCTCGAAGGATCTTGGTTATATTCCCACAATGTTCCAGACACAATCTCACTCTTGTCGTCTGAAAAGTTCAACTCGATCCTAGCAAACAGCAAAGGCAGTTTAGCCTCTTCTCCAAGCTCGTCCTTGAAAGTTAGAGTTTTCGAAGGATCCTCAGCGTCTTTCCTATCTTCCAAACTCTTCAAGTTCTCTAAGGCTGTCGGTAGGGTTGTGACAGTGGCTTTTAGCCGCCCGTTCTGCATCACGGCCGCCGTCTCATACAACCGCGAGATCTTCAAGGTCTCGTCACTCTGTTTGTGATTCCATAAGTCCAAAATGGTATCCAGGCTAGGGATTGCGACATCAGTGAACAGGATTCCTGGAGTTCCATCTGAGATCACTCGCTGAGTCGTCAGTTGTATAGGGCTGAAGTCGAGTTGTCCCTGAATTTGTACTTGGTCCTTTTGTAGAGGTGCTTCGTCGTAGACAACATCAAATTCCCGTGGCTTTACTTCGAAGCGGATATCGGTCGGGGGGGCAGAGCTTCTGGTCACTGTCTCGGCGCGCACTTCTGATGTCATAATCTCTTCGACTGCTGCCATCTTTTGCGCTTCCGTATCGATAGACTCGAACGTCAACTCATCATTTAAATCTTCTATGGGCCCGTCTGTATTAAGTTGAAAGGGCTGAAAAGATGCCGCTTTGAAAAGCAGTGCCTGTTTTGTAACACCGACACTGAGAGTGTCCATCTGGAGCTCGCATTCAGATCCATAAGTCAGATACTGAAACACTGGGAGGTCCAGGAGATTATCTCCGTCGTAGTCCGTACTGTAGCAAATCCGGCCAATGCCTGAATGATAGCGTGGGTCTTCTATGGATAAGACTCCATGCTCAACCACATTCTGGCCGATAAAGCGGGACCATCTTACTTCACTGTTGGCGTTATCCACACGGCCATACTCACAGACGACTCCATTTACTGAAATGACTCCGTCGAATAGAGTTACAACAGGGAGTGTATGTGGAAGCTCTGGCCGTTCCATTGATCTTGAAAGAGAACTGATCAGGCTGGTCAGTGATTCTCAAGTAGGCCTTGTTTGTATCAAAGAGGGGAAGAGTTCGAAGCGCCGTGCTCAGACCTTTGATGGTTACATCAGGTAAGCCATCATGTTGAAAGGGCTTGGTGATAAACGAAGAAGTCATCGTGAAGTGCTCAAGAGTGATTAATAGACAAAGTTGTGAAGACCATACAGTTATTGTGTAAGAATCAAAAAGGCCTCACGGCATATTAGCTAGTTTTTGGTTCAGAACCCTTCAGTTTATCCCCCGCTTGTCAACGTGCGCTGATAAGCGCCGAAGCCAAGCCAGAGGAGGTCTAGACACTTGGAGAGCTAGGACTACGCATAGCGGAAAAGAAATATCTTAAGGTAAATTCGGTTAGATTGCGGGGAGGTTGCAGGGTCTAGATTGTTCTCTGCATATTTAAAAGGATCGTGACTGGTAGTCGGAAGTCAGAGTTTAAGCTGTTGCAATAAAGCTAAAGTATACCTGGCCTAGTTAGGGTCGTGTCTTAACAAGTCCAAGAAGCTATCTACTTCCATATCAATACCGTGATACCGACAACTGTGGTGAGTTTGGCAAAGCCGGCTTAGGGCCAGATTCTAGTTTCGAGTACCCTAAATCTTCTTCCTGGCCTTCATAATCTAATAATTAAGTAAGTACGTCAAATGCATACTGAGATGCAAATAGCATTCTTGGTCTTAAGCAACGTATGAGTACATTCTCCTCAGTCATAACCTCAAATATAAACGGAGCATTGCCATATGAATTTCTAGGAGAAATGATGTTGAATGAAATCGGCTACCCTCGCCTTTCAATACCGGCAAAAATAGCAAGTTCTAGTTGACAAACTTATCTCTCTCTCTCCCCGTTTGTCTCTTATCATCTCCTTCCCCTTCTCATCCCATGATCCTTCCTTGCCCAGCATGCATTTATGGCGGAAGTGACAATGTCCCAATCTGAGGTTGCAACGCGCCCTATGAAAAGGACTTTGATGTCGTGCTTAACGGTCATAAATTTTGCGTAGCATACTCGAGACGCCTCATGTATTCTCTCGTCGTCCTCGTATATATGAACACGAATAGGAGGAAATCCCGGGGTAGGCTCCCCCTGTAAAAGCAGTGGTGAGCGATTACTTGACTCATATACGATGCCATGACTTTGAGGATCAACTCCATTCTTTTTTAATCCTAGGTTTTCATATGTTGTAATTGGTCTGCTTCCTCAGCATTTGCCTTTCGTTCGCAATGTTTTGACTTACACGCATGTGCAATGACCAGAGTCATTTGCGATAACAATGAAGCAACGAACGTGGACAAATACAGCGTCGACATAACGATCACCGACGACATACGGAATTCCAGGGGCAGGCTCAGGCCAGAGAGTTTTGAACACCTGTAGAATATACATCAGCTATGAAACACATGTTGACACACTTTAGTACACACCTCCCCAGGCTGGAACATCCTCGAAGGAGCGACTTGGTAGCCTGACGAGATTTTAGCATGGGAAGTTTGGTAATGGCGTTTCCGTGCTTACGAGGATCCAGCGCCAGCACCTCAGGGTACTGCAAATTTTCTGACGTTTCATCATAATCCGAATCGTCTGATGTCCCATCGTACTCCGGAGCCTCTGATATCTCAGGAGCCATATCCGGTGGCTGTGCAATGGACTCGGTCATATGTTGGGTATTCTCTAAATTCCATGACGTTTCAGCTCCGGCGGGCACTTTGTGATGCGTAAGCTTTCATGTACAATACCGCCATCTCAATGACTTACACAATGTTGTTAAAATGCTTTGATACTCTCTGATTTTGCTGAGGCCGGCGGTTAAGGGAATGGATCTCAAATGGGTCATCAGTAGCTTCATCAAGGAATATGCGGGATTTGGCTTACCCTTCAAGTACCTGGAGTATTCCCTCAAGAATCTCATGCACGATTCCTAGTCCTCCCATTGCTTCAGTAACCATCGCGATCTGTTTTTGTTGGTCGTCCAAGTTCTTCTCCTGAACTTTATCAAGCTCTCTCCTAGCTGTATCAGGAAATCTCCGTATGTCCCTCAGTATCTCTGTCAAACTATCTCCGTCTGTTGCGGTTACATGAACTCTCAAGTCACATTCGAAGAGCTGTTTTGTCGTTAACAAACATCTCCCAGCATCATTCGAGGCTAGCTCAAATGCAAACTTGTCGTGGCCGCTCAGAGTTCTGCTTATTTCGATGAGGTCGGATTTAATTGCCATGAAGAATGCTGCATAATATGGCAACATTCCAAGTAGCTCCCTCAGCTCAGGGGGATAAGACAGGATTTTAGTGGCCTTCCAGTGAGTGTCTGAAGGATCTTTTTCTTCATCTTCTTCATCTTCGTCTTCTTCTTCTTCAGATTGTTCTGGGGTCGAGGAATCGTCAGAGTCAATGTTGAACAATTTGGATAACTGGCTTTCATCCATGTTCTTTTCATCATTGGATATAGTTCTTGGCAGGGAAAACAATGCGATTCGCTCAAGATGGTTCGCTAAATGGTTGGTCAGGCCCTTGGGGAACGGCTGTTCTTCGAAGCATATAGGGCAAATATCACGCTCATCAACGCGGCCCAATTTAGAGACGGCGGCTAAGTCCTCAAGCTGCTCACCGGAGAGACCTCTGTCATGCTCTCGCAACAGATGGCGCTTGAAATCAGCAGCTGTCGCATACAAAGCGTCAGAGTGATCGCGGCATCGCCAACTAGGTCGATGCACAGCTTCTTCGTGATCCACCCACGCTTTTCTCGACTGATAAAGATCGTTGGCGGAATTGCATGCTTCATACGTGCATACGTAAGGTCTCAAGTCATGGAGGACATGCGATTTCCAGGTCTTTCCCCTCCCTTCCTTTGGGGGGCATACCACCCAACAGTAAGGGCAGGTAAACGAGTCCCCATTCAGTGCCTCCTCGGGAGGCTTGGGGACCTCAATCCCTTTTCCGTCGGCATCGAGGGCAGTCGAGGCCAGTGATAGTATGGTTTGTATCTCTGTTCTATCATCTAGGGCGGGGTCATACGGTGTCGCATTAGTCCCAGAGAGGTGACTCTGTTCCTGGACTGGGGGAGGTAGCTCAAGGCGCTGCACTTGTAGAAGTCCCACGTCCTCTGAAGGTTCTGATGCTGAGGGCCTTTCTCTGATAGGCATCTGATGCACAGGGAGAACTTGAACACCAAGCTTTCTAGCATGCCTTTCCCAATATCGAAATTGCTTCCGACGTAAGACATTAGATGTTGCGAGTCTTTCAAGTAGAGCATCGGAAGATTCAACGTCTTCAGACTTTCCTTGCCGCATGGCTGTGAAAAGTTCAATCAGGTGCCTTGATTCAAACTCATAAAGCGTATCGAAGAGATCGATCCCTGTCTCATTGTCCACCGCTTGGATCAAGCTGGCCCTGGTTGAGCTGGGGCGCAGACCAGAGTTGCGGATCTTGTAGGATAATCGGTATAGGTTGTTGAGTATGTCAGTGATACTTGCAACCCTCATAGATAGCTCTGTGGATGGAAAGTACTCGTTGCTTGTGTCATCGTCAGATTCTTCGCTTATATCTGACGGCATAGACTCCTCGTCAAACGGAAGCCTTTCCCCTGATACGAAAGCGGTAGCTACTCTGTCCTTAACTTCTCATCTCTTCAAATCTTGGTTGACAGAACTTACACTCTTCCAATGCTATGCCAAGCTGCTGGAGAAGTTGCGAGATATTTTTGTGCATGAGAGCTGACTCTCTCAACCTATAATCAAGCGAGGAATAGCCCGTCTGCAAAGCACCAAGATTTCCACACCAGATTCTGAATTTCCCAAGCTGTATTTCGATTGTCGAGGGAGGCATCTGCTGGAGGAAACCAAGTGCCGTCCCTCTGAGGCCTGACAAAAGATACTTGAAGCCATTGATACATGACTGACTCAGGCTTTGGACTGTGCTCATCGTGGTGTTATCTGCAGCTGAGACTTGTGGCTGAGAGCTTAGATCAGCAGACAGAACTTAGTGGTGATCAGATTGCCCTATCGGTGCCTTCTATTTGCACGCACCACTGTGGTGGCCAGCTGATGGAAACGCCAATCCCAAAAGGGATATGGTGACGCTGTGAGCTAGATATGTTGTTTATAGTTGAGACTTATGGCTCAGAGGTTGAATCAGCATAGAGAGTTTAGGAAATGGTGACAGGCTCAAGACACACTCAACTTTTCGATATTGCATAATTCTTTACCCCGCTTTGAACAATCTCTGCTTAAAATCCCTCTATATACGTAAGCGACATCAATTCTCACCTTGGATGCTAAGCTGGCGCTGCAACGGCGCTCATGATTGGTAGCCTCGTTCTCAATATGCAGGCTGGCAAAATGGCCGCGAAATTCATCTGATTACCCAAAGGCGGGGTATGATGACTCTCTCTCTTCTCATTTCCCTGTATCGAACTGAAGCCTGACAACATTTTCGGCAGCGAGCCAGATGTCTGGGTTTGAGATCGCAGGCATTGTTCTTGGGTCTATCCCTCTGCTTATCTCAGCGATAGAGCACTATAGCGACAGCCTTGATCGTGCAACTGCTTTCTTTAAATGGAAGGATGGACTGAACCAGACTTGCAAACAAATAAATCGTATCCAAATCAAATCAAATAAATCCAAATCAAATCAAATCAAATGACGGAAAAGATTATCCAAATCGAATCAAATCTCGAGGCCTGGATTTATTTGGATATTTGAATTCATTTGGATAAGGGGTTGTCCAACCAGCATTCGCGTTGAGACGAGTATCAACCCCACTTCTACCTGGGATCCTACCCAGTTTGGTAAACGACTCGCATCTCACAATTAACCCGCCACGCCCTTTCAGCTGATGCTGCCTGTCACAGCACCATGTTCGACTCGCGAGACATGGTCCAGCAGTTCGTCCCGACATATCAACGGTGCTTGTATGCCTCAGACTGTAGCCTGCTGAGCTTCGCAACCTCACCTATCCCCAACAATCCTGCTCCAATGGCTCAGTCTACGAATGCCAATTGTAGAGCAATACCTTCAATAACTCTTTCGACCATTCCCAGTGACCTCGACGCCCCCCAAAGCTTCGATCCATCCGATACCAACAGAGAGATAACTATAGACACTTCCTCCTCGGTCGACTACACTGGCTACGAAGGCATCGATTGGAATCGCCTTTCAGGGTACTGCATCCGCAAACAAAGACGAAGGCCGCGGACGGGATGGGTCTGGGAGCACGGATTCGATATCGAGAAAGACGGTTCTGGTCGCCGATTCTGGCTCTGCAAAGACTGTCACGGAAAGAAAGCTACGATCACTCATATGTACGACGCTGCTTCTACGAGCCAAGCAAACGGTCATATGGAAGATGTCCACCGCATCAATCGAGA